>PVJL010006038.1:10269-98369 GCA_004026885.1 Lyroderma lyra | reverse complement strand
AAATAACCCATGGACACAATCAATAGTTTAATGTTTATTTGGGGACGAGTGGGTTAGGGAGGGGAGAAAGGGGAGGGGGTGGGAGAGGAGGGGGGGAAGGTAAATATAAGGTGATGGAAAGAGAAGTCACATTAGGTGGTGAACTTATTATACATCAAGTTGACAATGCACTGTAGAATTGTATGCCTGAAACCTATGTAATCCTTGCTAACAGATGTCACCCCAATAAGTCTAACAATAAAAATGAATTAAAAAAATTGCATCAGTGTGATACTGTGCTAGGATAGGCAAACTCAAGGTTTGTGCTCAGTGGGAGAAGTTCCTGGAGGAAAGTGAAATCTAAGCTAAAAGTTAGATATTCAGCTGGCAATTGGGAGCAGTATGGGAAGGAAAGTGGGGGGTGAGGGGGAATGGAATATAGATATGCCCCTAAGCACCAAGTTGATTGTGGTTCTGGTGTGGGAAATGTCTCTTTCTTAGTTCAAAATGATCTGCTGATTTTCAGAGTACTTGTTTAAGATTCTGTGAATGTCAGGGTGTTGGGTAAAGAGTCATACAGGCATCATCAGACGCACAGCTAAGTTTTCAGACTGTCTAGTCAGAATTGTTGATTTTAAACAACCGAAACAGTCTCTGATTGGATTTAAAAAGAAAGGATTTATGGGAAAGAGGTTGGGAATCAAAGTCAATGCTGGCAAACCAGGGTGGAACAAAAGCCAAGTGAAGCACAGTGGCCAGAGTAGATGCTAGGCAGTCAACCACTACCCCTGCTGCCTAATACATAATAAAGTGATGCATTGTAGGTATCTAGCCAGATCAGATCACGGATGATATGGAATGTTAGTAGTAGGTATTGGTTGACTACAGTCACTTGAGGGGTTCCTCAAACTGAGCTATTCAAGGATTATTTATAACTGATAGGGCTGGCCAACCACAAGTGTCCATCTATCTCAACCATAT
Organism: Lyroderma lyra; assembly: GCA_004026885.1. NCBI lineage: Eukaryota > Metazoa > Chordata > Mammalia > Chiroptera > Megadermatidae > Lyroderma > Lyroderma lyra. The sequence goes on along the minus strand of PVJL010006038.1, from coordinate 97,409 downwards.
AAGTTTATGTTCCAGAAACAACTGGTTAAGGTGATGCTTTCATTGGTGATGTTCTTGCTACTGCTCCTACCACTGAGTAGTTTCCAAAATGCCTGTTTCTTTGTGCCATTTGCTTCAGAGATTGAGAATATTTGATTGGTCTAGTACAGATTATATGTCCAAGACCTAGCATCACTGGCAGGAAGAATAAATATCTTGTTCTGGAACCCTGCACCACAATGAGGCTAACAATGGGAGATTTGCCAAAAATAAGAATGGGATATGGATGCTATGTAGCCAACTGGTCCCTTGCTAGGCTGACTAGATATACCATTTTAAATGGGACAGAAAATAAAGTTACTGTCCCATTTCAAATGATACATATGGTCAGTCTACTGACACCTTGAATTTAGCCCAGTGAGATTAGGCTGACCATACATACCATTTGAAATGAGACAGTACAATTATTTCTCATCCCATTTAAAATAGTACATCTGGTCAGCCTATCCCTTGCTGCCCACATAAATAAAATAGTAGAATGGAACGTTATGGGTTTCCAAGCACATAAGGCCAAGGATGATAGAAATGTGAATGGCAGCACTGTTCACTTTGAGCAACTCCTAAAGCTGAACTATACAGGGGTGACTTGCAATTGTCAGGTTCTCCTTGCCCAAACACAGGTGTTCATCCATCATACACACTCATGGATGAGGGTCTGGAATGAAATAGGCTACCAAGCTCATCAATACCCCAAATTGTACTACCAGGTGCAGTCATTCTGAGTATGATTTGCAGCCAATATTTCATTGGCCAGTTTAGGCAATAGTCTCTGCCTGGATTAAGCACTGAAATGCCAGGTTCCTTTGATGCTAACTGAGCATGGCGTATCCTAGAATCAACTGTAATGAGACACTATTCCTCAAGTGGTCTGTTCTACATGGTGTCACACAGTAAACACCATGTCTAACATGTGTCATAGGCCATGATCTTCCCCTATCCTAGACATAACCAAGAGTTGACTGTTATGTTTTCCCAGGAGGTGTCTTCACCTAACTCCCAAGTTGGCTAAAACCCATGTGTAATTCTTCCAGCAGTAATTTTATTCAATATAGAAGAGAGGTCAAAAGCATGGGTTTTTAAGTCAGACAGATTTGGGTTTGAATCCCCACTCTGCCACTTATTAGCTTTGTTTTCTTAGATATATTACTTAACTTCTCTGATCCTCACTTATTTCATATCTAAAATAGGAGTAATCATAGTATCTACATTGTAGAATTTTTGTGAGGGTTAAGTAAAAACAATAACATGTTAAGTTATTGAATGGCACATAATGAGCAATTGTTAGATATTACTATTATTGTTATTATTATCATTATCAGTAATGTCTTTTATACTCTGTTAAGTAAAACATAAATTACTTCCGTTTCAGTTCCACCACCACCACCAGGTCATGTTTCCTGGTGTCCATAAATAATTAAGGATGCTTAAAACACAGTTTAACTACATTGCCCTTATCTTTATTTCCACAGGGAAACAGGTGGACAAAACAGAGGAAGCTTCAGTTTTCAGCAGCACAAGGTTAGCAGCTTTGTGCACCCCACCCCCAATGAACTACAGAGAAATTGGCACTTGCTTGAAAGGTCTGTGTTTTCCTCTGTCACTTTTATGTTCCTGAGACTCAGTGATTAAAAGGTAGCTGTCAGCTTATTTTTGTTGCTATGGTGACAAAACTTCCTGTGGAATTAGTTGTTTACAGAAAATGAGCTAATCTCTTTCTCACAGAGGCTGAGGCTAGTTGGCCAGCCGGTGGTTCTGAGATGGATGCCTGAGGAACCAGTTAGGGTCTGGAGCAGGAAGAGCCAGTGGTGAACCACTAGGTGGCCAAAGTACATGAAGAGAATCTGTCAGCTAGGTACACCAGAGATCAGATGCAGATTCTTCTGTTCAAAGTGGCAGGCACCAGATTGTAAACAGAAAAGGCTGTCAGAAGAATTGTCAACAACCTAAGTTTTTAGGGGACTAAAAAGGTACTGGCTTAAAGTGGTGGGAAAATCTAAAGCAAGAGAGGTTTTGCAATCACTTTGTCCAATAAATACATGTTTCTGAGTTTCTTTCCCTTTAGGTTTTGTGATTTTTGAGGGCAAAAACCTTGTTTTTTTTTCCCCTTTGTTTTCTCAATGCCTGGAACATATTAGGAGCATAATGGTTAAGAATATTAATCTTCGAAATCGGTTCCCTGGGTTTTAATCCTAGCGGTGCTACTTAAAGCTGTATGAACTTGTACAAGTTGCTTAATTTCTCTATGTTTCAGTTTCCTCATCTGTAAAATGAGGATAAACATATTACTTAACCCATAGAATTTTTTTGAGATTACTGCATGAAAAACACTTAGAACAGTTCCTGCTACATATTAAGAATTATATAAGTGTTTATTATTTTCAAATTCAAAGTCTTTAGTACAGTACACAAGGACCTTCAGGATGGGGCCCTCTTGCTTATCTCTCCACCTTTCAATACATACTTTCCCTATACGTACTATGCTATTTATAGTTTCCAGAGTTACTTGCCTGTTTTATGCCTCCATGTCTCTGCTTACTCCTCTGCTTCTCTCCAGACAGTCAGTCTATCATGTGAGCTATTCAACTTCTAAAACTCATCTCACGGGCTGTTTTGTTTAAAAAATACTGCCTCTTTTGTGTTGCTTTCCCCTGGAAAGATAGCTGTTCTCATACATAGGATATCCTTTTACCCCTCTTTATGTACATATATTCTGTCCACTAGAATGTGAACCACTCAAGGATCAGGTTATAATTCATCTCTGTATTATGACACTTAGCACAGTGCTTAGTACATATTAGGTATTCAACACATGCTTATTTTGTGAATGAATGAAATAAACAAATGAAGGAAGAATAAATATACTTCTTGGGTGTGGCAGAAGATACTGCTGAGGCAATTGAAAGAAAATTAGTGAGGTGACATTTGACAGAGAATCTCGGTGAACTTGGTCTTCTATAGGAGTATTTTATTGTCTTCTATCTGAATTAGGAGAAAGATTCTCAGGCTTCTTCCTGATGATGGCCAGAGATGCTGAAAGATCTGAAAACTTCTAGGAATTGCTCTACCTTTGCAGTCTTGGAAGCATCTCACTTCACCATCAGAATATAGCAGCTGGAAACAACCAAGGCACTGACTGCCCACAATACCCATGATTATCATTGATCTTGGGATCTGTTAAGTGACTGAGGATCATGAGGCTGCTATTATCACTGACATGCTCATTGGTAGTAATTTTCTTGGATAAAATTTTTCTTGAAGTCAAGATGCAAATTTCTTATTCTCACAAATAATCTGGTTTGAGTCTATAGGTTCCTAAATTGGATGAACCCAAAGTGATAGTACATTCAGGTGTGTATATTTGTCCTGTGTCATTTGAAGACTGTCTCAGTTGGAAAACAAATGACATACTCAAAGAGTTTAGTTAAATACCATTGAATGAAGAGACTAGTTATAGAATGACAGGCAGAGTTAAGGAAACATTATGAGATTCCTAAGCATGAAGAATTAGTAACTATGTGAAGCCCTTCCATCTCTAAGCCTAAAAGGACAAGTGGAAGAAATGGAATTGCCAGAACCTGGATAGAAATTGGAGCAATTGAATAGAGACTACCAGACAAGATTTACGGACAATGATGAATACTGTCACTGCCAGAAGCATGAAGAAGAGAAGTAAAGAGCTCACTTCTTTCTCCTTCCACTCATATCTCCTTTTAGTATTTCCCATTGGCCAAACAGAAATGAAAACCAGAGAGCAAAGGGAATCCAAGTTTTGCAATCTGTGATCAGCTTCCTAGGGCAAAGAGCTGGATGTCCCAAGGGTGACATAGGTAGAAACTGGAGTAGGGTTACCAAATTTAGCAAATAAAAATACAGGTTATGCAGCTAAATTTTAATTTCAGATAAACAATAAAAACTATTTAATATTATTATGTCCCATGCAATATCTGGAACATACATATATTTTAAAATTATTTTTTGTTTTTCTGATATTCAATTTTCACTTGCCAGCCTGTATTTTATCTGGAAATATCAAGTAGACAATAACTAGCTCAGAGATGTTTTTAGTATTTGGGTTATGACTAAAATACAATTTTATTACTTTAGATATGTCTATTTTTATCTCAGTGAAAGTGGAATTACATTTTTCTATATATCAGAAGAAATATCCCTGACTTGGATCCCCATCCTCACCCCCAGATAAGCTCACTGGATTGAGGTGAATGGCAGCTTTTTTAGAAGGAAATTGCTAGATTTAACTGAGTATGGGAAGATTGCCACATGTGTGGCATTTCAGCCAAGTAACAAATACGTAGCAGTCTTGATCAATCTCTCAAAAAAGAATAACATTTGCTCTTTGAAAATAAATCAGTGACAGTAAAGGGGAAAATATATAGACAGCTGAAAATAAAAGAGGACATTTTCATTAGTTCATAATTTCATATGACTGAGGATTGACACATTATACTATAGTGGGACTTCATTTGTATTTTACCTTTTCTGAGTTACTTTTAACATTAGAACTGACTTTATTCTTGACCTTTCAAGTATTCATGTTTGAAAATTCAGGGCAGTGGTCAGCTATACGTAGCAGAACTGTGTGTCTAGCCTGGTAGGATGACTTTACTCAGGTTTCACAATAACGCGGGGTGGCAGAGGAGAATAAGCATGACCAATCACATGTAATTCAATCAAAAACATAACTGTGTGCCAGGGACAAACATTGAGCTAGGTGCCAGAGACCCATAGGCTGTTACTTTTCTTCAAGAAGCTTACAATATAAGCTTATAATGTGGGAAAGTGGTATTGATTAAACTAGCTAGCTGCTTTACATGTATTACCTCAATTAATCTTCATAACAACTATCCTTTTGGTAGATAGTATGATTGTCCCATTTTTCAAATGACAAATTGAAGCTAAGAGGGGTTAAGTGACTTGCCCAATCTCACACAGCTAGGAAGTGACAAGGTCAGAATCTGAACATTTATGCAAATAACAATAGGATATACTGTTATGTGCTTTCTTAATATACTATGCTTCTGATCAAATGAGACAGTGATCCCATTATATGAATGTAATCAGGGAAAGAACAAACTTAGTACAATGGTGAGAGCAATAAGATCCAAAGAGTGGTTATGAGGAGAGAATAGAAAGTGGACCTGTTTGATTCCATCATGGCAATGATGCAAGTTGTGGGAATGAGGGACTACAAAAAAAAATGTTGGCAAGATAGATTACAGCCTGAGTTGAATGGGTTTGAATGCTATAAGGAGGACTATTTTTTCATTACAAGAAAGCCATTATAACTCTGAGAAAAGTATCATGATCAGACTGATGCTTTAGGACTTATAAAGGATGAATTAAAAAGAAGAGATAACATAGGCATAAGAACCTACTAGAGTTCACTGAGATGAAATGTAAGAACTGGAAGTAGGGGATTAGGGAGGACAGTGTGTAGTGTGCCTGGAAAAATCACCCTCTAAGCTCAAGGCATGCATGTGTGCATTGCCCTTGCAGGCATACCCCCTTGGCTTGTGACACATGTGTGTACGTGACACTCTTGTGGCTCTCACAGCACGCATATACAGACTCATCAGTACCCCGGCCCTCGGCTTGTGGTACGCAGAGGTGGCACCCTTGCACCACTCTTAGAGCTCGCGGCAAACAGGTACGTGCATAGTCCCCTATGCAGCACCCACACGATATCATTTGCCAATAAGGAGGTCTGCTCTTTTTTGCTTCTTTGTAGTTACTCTGTTCTCTGTGACTGAAATGTTCTTTTTCTTGACTGTCAAAATCTCAATTAGTTCACATGGCCCACATCAAATGCTGCCTTCTCCTAATAACTTTCCCAGTTTCTTCCAGTTGAAATTAGTCCCAGTTGCACTTTTTGTACTTTTTACATAACCTTTATCACAGATTACTCTGAGTGCAAACTACCTTTGTATGAATCAGTAACTTAAAGGTAGAAAATACGAGTATTTTACTAACTTTGGTAATCCCACTACTCAATAAATCCATCCATCAACAAGTGCCTACTCTGAGCCAGGTACAAAGTCTTATGCACAGGAGGGGCTCTATTTATGTTTAGGACTCAAAACACAAGGACGAGAAGTAAAAGTGGGCTTCCTGATGCAGTGCCTCAAGATATGATTCATGTAATCACCATCAACATGATTGATGGGACCACAGGGTAAGTATTATTTTGGCCACCCTAGGTGTGACTTTGTTGTGAAAAGCCTTGAATTGCCATGGAAGCACAGAAGAGGAGCCAGCAATTCTGCTAGGAATGCTGGTAACTCTAAGTGAACCAAAAAGGAAAGGGGTATTTTTTATTATTTTAGAGGTTTCTGACTTAAACCAGCCTAGATAACCCCCAACAGGAAAGCCTGTTGTGTTCCTGTAGGATATTGGCATCTTTACACTGCCACTATTTCAGGAAAAGGGTAAAAGAAGATCAAACCTCTTGGGTTTGGCTCTTCATTTTTCTTACCATCTATGGAAACTCTGACCCCAGTTTAATAATAACCACCCTGATGGATCAGAGACATGTACACAACATCTCTATGGATTCTGATAACCCTAAGCCATTACTATAATTGTTGTTATTATTATATTCAGTTTATAGCTCAGGAAAGTGCAGCTCAGACAGTAAAAGTGTTCTCATACTTTCTTCAAGGAAAAGCAGACACATTAGTAAGCAAAGTCATAATGTGTCTGAATTCTGTGGAACTTTTCACTATGAGCTGACCATTAACAACAAATAACATATATGAGGACTGTCAGGAAAGTATCCAGCCATGTAACATAAAAAAAGAGGTATTTATGGCTGGAATATTTTTCTGGATGGCCTTCATATAAGTGTGTGCTCTATTCCAAAGATTCTTACAAGTGTTATTTTATCAAACCTTGACAATAATACTTTGAGATTCCTTGAGTTTTAAAGATGAAGAAAATGAGGCCCATAGTAAAGATCAGCAACTCGTCCAAGGTCATGCAAGAGGTAAGGTACGGCCAGGATACAAATTCAAATCTGTTTGACTCCAGCCTCACCACTCATTTGTACTATTTTACATATAACCTGTGAAAAAGGCTATGTAAGAAGCCTCCTTTTGTAATGCAGCAGGCAGGCCCAAATGCTGCTACATAAATGGTTCATATACTCATGTTGTTGGTAAAATCTAAGAGAGTACAGTTCATATAGAATAGTTCCATGTTAGTGATTCAATCTCAAACCTTACTTATGTTCCTGCAAGCCCTTCCTGTGTCCCACCTTGTGTCAGTTGACCCTACTTGTCGATCTATCTACAGGATCACTCTGAGCTTCCTTGTTATTACAGCCTTTCTTCCATAGTTTAGTCCAGAGGTGGAACCATTTCTTTAAGCATTTGTTTGTTTGTTTTTCTTTTTCTTTTTTAGCATCATTAGGGTCTGGAAAAAACAAATCTCTTTCCCGGGTTCCTTGTGACTTTTCCTAAATAGTGTGGGGGTGCTGTCCAGAGCACTGAATTTGTCTCATCTCCTTAAGGTACATAGCTCTATGTTCAGCTTTCTTTAGCTGCTCCTCATGGAAATAGTCTTTTAAGGCAGGGCAGCCTTTCTGTCTTAGACAGTTTATAAACCCTAAGCATGTTCTTAGTTCATACCCCTATATCTTCTTCATCTCTTGGACCTTGTCTCTTTTGTTTGATAAATATTAGCAGGTTTTAATAAAAGTGCAAGTTTTAGCCCCATCTCAAACACTAACTTGGTGTTTCACCTTGAACAATTATTTCCCCTTTTGGGCTTTGGTGACTTTATTTATGAAAGGTTGGGGTTCCTTGTAGCTCTAACATTCTGTGTCTCAAACTTCAATGTCAAAGGACAGCATAGTGTGAAGGACAGCCTGAACATCTTTCCCATTCTCATTTGAATATCTGGGAACAGGATTTTACTACATAGATATAAACTCTCTACCGACCTCCACCTGCCTTCCAAGTTTACAAATGTGTACCACAGAGGGAAGAAAGAAAAAGTATACATGACCCAATTGTTTAGGATTGTTCAAAGTTAAAACAGTATACTCATTGAGAACTCCAGTCATAATACTAACAAACTAGAAGCAGAAACAGCATTTCGAATTCAAAATCACGGCACAAGTATGAGTGGGGCAGAAAACTTAAAAAGAGAATTCTGAAATATTCAAGATGCATGGTGTTCTCTCTGTATGACAGAACTTAAGAATTTTGACTGCAGGATATGAACTGGACAACTAGGCCCAAAGCCAGATAATAGCTTCATGACATTCATACTGCAGCAGCTGCTGCTATAGCTGCCTCTTGTTACCTTCTGTCATCCCAAACAAAGTATGCATCTTTGGCTTGGCTTAGTGGAAGAATTAGGAAGGAATGATGGTCTTTTTAATTCCATTTACATTTAGCATATCCATCAAAGGGCAAGTTAGCAACTTCAAACAACACCTTGGCAATGACAAATAGTGAAGTTAATGTAGGCTCTGACATCTCTGGAGCATATTCTGACTAAAACAAAGGGTTCTGGCTCAAAGGAAGTGCTGCAAATCAAATAAAAGAGTAGTTCCCATATGGCTAGCAAAACCCAGAGGGAAAAATGAAGATGAAGGGTGGGGGATGAGATGGTTTACTTGGAATTTGATTGTTCACACTATGCCCACCAGCCCCTGTAGTCTTGAGTTTGCTTTGAAAACAAAACTCTGCTAAATAAAGTCAGGATTCTCTGGGAACTTTCACACTTGAACATTTGCCTGGCTCTTCAGAGAAGTGCTAGAATCAATGGGAGGGGCCCCAGCACAACAATGATTGCGATCATGGCTAAGCCCAGGTTCCTTGTCGAGGGATAAGTCTATAAAACATTTCCAAGCCCAAATACTTAAACTTGATTTGGCTAGTCCCAAGAAATCCTTGCTATTCAAGCTGATGATAGTGTAGCAAAGTCAAAGTGATAGTGGAACATATTTAAATGTAGTTATTTGCTGAATTTTACATATTCAGTGTTTGCCCAAGGTTCTTACATAAAAATAGCCTGATTTTTACTCTAAGAAAATGAAATAGAAACAAATAATAATAACAAATGGGTTGTCTTCACATCTCTGTGTTTTTATTTACTGGGATTGAAAAAAACACAGAATATATTTAAAAATTTAGAAATCTTCCTAAACTTCTCATTTTACAGATGGGGCAAGAGAAACCCACAGAGGACTAAAGACTTGTCCGATGTCTCAGAGCTAGTGAGTGGCAGAATTGAGAGCAGTATCTAGGCCTTCTGATTTTTTGTCCTGGGTTTTCTTTAACTCATTTTTACATAGCACATATGCAAAAAACAAGAACTTGGCTAGCTAATATTTGTTGCTTCCTTATGGCATCATCCCATTTCCATGCTGTGATGTGGGTTAGCATGGTGTTGATTACTGTTCCAGAAGAATCTTGAGAGTAAATTATCTTAACAAACATTCACTTTTTCAGGCTCCATCCTGTATAGGCTTCAAGCTCCTATTGAATGACATATCATACTCTTCACCCTCACTGAATTTCTTCTCCCTGGATAGCTGCAGAAGCTCAGTTTTCTCTCTTTGATTGCTATATGTTCTAAATCCCACTTGCACTGGGACCTTTCCATTCTATGCATGTAAAATGGTGGTTAGATATGACGCCATACAACACTTCTTAGCCATCTTGAGCTCAGCAAATCTTTTCCTTGTTTTAACATCATGGTAAATTTCTCTGAACAAGGCTTTCTTGCATTGTGTTCTGTGATTCTAATACTAGGTTCTACATTTACCAAGAAGAAGAAAGGGCTTGTAGCACTTCTCAGGAATATTTTAAGCTCAACTCCTTTAAAATACAAGCAAGAATTGTATTTTTTTTAATTGAAAACTAAAACAAGCAAACAAAAAACAAATAGAATGATATATTATGATGTTTAAGAGTAAGTTCCAAACTGCATCAAATATAGATCATTTGAAAACTAAAACCCTTAATCAAAGGAATTTCTGGATCCCTATGCATATTATTCAACCAAAAAATAGATCCCTTAGGACCCTTGTGCACTGTTGGTGGGGTTGCAAATTGATGCAGCCACTATAGAAAATAATATGGAGTTTCTTCACAAAATTAAAAATCAAACTACCTTATGACCCAGCAGTTCCACTCCTGGGTATTTGTATAAAGAAATCCAAAATACTAATTTGAAAACGTATATGCATATCTATGTTCACTGAAGCTCTATTTACAATAGCTAAGATATAAAACAACTGAAATTCCCATCAATAGGTGATTGGATAAAGAAATTATGGTACATTTATACAATGCAGTATTACATTGCCATAAAAAAAGATTTAAATGTTACCATATTCAACAACATGGATGGACCTAAAAGTTATTATGCTAAGTGAAATAAGTCAGACTGATAAAGTCAAATACTATATGATCTCACTTACATGTGGAATCTAAGTAACAAAATAAACTAACAAACAAAATAGGAACAGACCCATAGATACAGGGAACAATCTGAAGGTTACCAGATAGGAGAGGTGTTAGAGAGCTGGGTGAGAAACATAAAGGATTTAAGAAATACAAATTAATAGTTACATAAGAGACATGGAGATGTAAAATACATTATGGGTAATATAGTCAATAATATTGTTAAAACTATGTATAGTTTTATATGGGTACTAGACTTATCGGGGGAATCACTTCATAAATTATGCAAATGTCTAACCACTACACTGTATACCTGAAATTACTATAAAATAATATTGAATGTCAAATATAATTTTAAAAAATGATCACAGGGATATATGAGGACTGTCCAGAAAATATCCAGCCATAAATGCCTCTATTTTTCATATTACATGACTTTTTAACATCCCTCACATGACACTGCATAGAAAATACAGTTAATTCTAATAACTATGTACAGTATCAGATGGGTAATAGACTTATCGGGGTTCTCACTGTGAAGTATATAAATGTCTAATAACTATGTGGTTTTGTATACCTGAACTAATAAACCATACTTAAAAGGGCAAGAAATATACTAAAAAAATAAAAATAGATCCCTCAGATGAAGAAAACAAAATATATAGAAACCACAAATAGTTGCTTTAGTTTCCATTAGTGCTTAAAGGTAATGGCCATATCATATTGTGACCTGACTTATTTAATAAAATACGCACTTCTAAACTGCACAGAAATTAAAGTAACTATTATTATTGATATGCATCAGGTGCTATATTCTAGGTGCTTTGCAAATTTTATTCCCTTTACTCTCTTGATAATTCTAAATTGTAGGTGGTATTTTCCCTATTTTTATAGGAGAAAGTTGAGTCTCACACTGAAGGGTAGAATGACTTTCTTAGTATTATACATCTAACAAGAACAGAGCTGAGACTTAGGTGGTTATATTTGGGACACTGTTTCAAAATGCTAAAAATAGTCATAAAAGGGAATTTAAATGATATATAGAGTTAACTGGTCCCTGCTAGAATAATCTTAAAAGAATAAGAAGGTTTTTTTTTTAAGTGACAACTCAGTCAGTGTTTTACTTTATCAGCACTTATTAAAAAATACTGATTTTAAGTGTTCAGAATTTGTGAGGAAGAGCTACATCTAGGAAAGGAGTTTCATTATAGTTCATTTAAGGCCTGAAATCACAAAAGCAATCCCATAGCTAACTGGTAATTACCTTTTAGGAGACCATGTTCAATTTTGGTGAAGTAATTGAGAGCTCACTTTATGCAAGTACAAAACCCCCACACACCTGCATTGGCTTGTGTGTTTAGAAGAGAGTATTTATAGTGTTTGGTTTTTATCTTGACTTTAAGCAAGAACCATGGGTAATCCATAATCTTTTCAGAAACTCAGTTATACTCAAAGTGATAGAAAACAGTTTGGCATCAACGTTTAATGAAAGTGTATTGATGATTTTAAACTGGATAATGCTATCATAAGCACTTTCAAACCACATGTGGTTCATATAGAGTGCTCATGCACCCAATGTTTCCAGAGAAAAGCTCAGGCTGCTCCAACAAATACCTCTTTGGAGATAGCTTTGATAGAGCAAAATAATGTGTGGAGAACCAAACTCCAATACTGCTGTGGTTTTCACTAAGAACAGATGAAATCAGTTCTGCATGTGGTAGTAGTAGCTGTGATCATGGTTCCTAAAGACATTAATCATACATAGTGTCAAATTGAGAAACACCAAGTCTGAAGATCTCTATTCTCAGTTCCATCAGTCTGGATAGCTTCCCCGTCAGACAGAAGTAAATCTGTCATAGATGTAATAGCTAGAGCTTCAACTTATGCCTAGGTCAAATGTGGCCTTTAAACACTCACTCAAAATTGAGATGGTTGAGTTTCCACTTCCAGCACATATCATCTTGGTATGTTTCAGTGTATCGTCTGCAACTGGAGCAAGGCAAAAATAAAATTAATCTTGGGGCCAGAAGCCAGAATTTTTGGGCATGGCCTGTGCTGGTAGGCTGATAGGTTTGCCAGGGATATTGCAGGTTCCAAAGTGGCAGCTCAGAAATTAGACTCTGAAATCTCTGTGGGAAACTTTTAGTGCCTTTTATGCAATTCTTTTCTTGAGTAACAATGTACACACACACACACACACACATACACACACACACACACTCTTTTCTTCCACTCCTGTTTTCCTCTTTCAGTTGAGGCCATTAGAGCCCTGGCCTGTTGTCCCCAGTCATTAATTTTTTTTCTTCTGAGGTTGTCCCCTCCTTCCTCTGTCCCTTCTTTGCATGGCTCCTCTAATTCCTTGTTAAACAGATTTTATGGTTATTTTTCTGACTGTACCAATTTCAAATGTCCTGTCCCATTGTCAGTTCATGTTTACCAACTTGAGGCTCAGAAAAGAGTGTCAGTACATAGATCACATCTGCTAACATTTTGGTTCTTACTTTAGAAGGACTGTGTAATAGCTGAAGCTACTCTAAAGTGGGAAGGATTACTTCATTGGGCAGCAAACTACCAGATGCATTCAAGCAGAAATAAGAGGTGATTGCTACAGTTGATGTGAAATTGAACTTAGAGGGAATGTTAGAGTCCCTTCAAATGTTTTTCTTTTTCTTTCTTTTATTATTTTGCCCTTTTAAGAACCTTCATGAAGAAGTGATAGAAAGGGTAGACTTGCTTGAAATAGCATTGACAAAGTAGGGGCTGGTGGGAAAGTAGAGAAGAGTCGCAGAGATGGTGTAAAAGGAACTGCTGGTTTAGCTGCATAATCTGTTTGAGCAACATTTATGGGGAGGAGATATAGGTGCTACCTCGTTTCTACTAAAGACCTTCCCTGCCTAACAACCTGGACCTATCAGATGGAATAGAAACTAACATTTATTGAGTACTTTGCATATACCACACACCTGACTAGGCATTTTATTTTTATAATTTAATTCCCATAACAATGCTAAATAATAGAGTCATATTCATGTTGTAGAAGAGAAAATTAAAACTCAAAAGGAGGAGTTGACTTGTCCAATTTTTTTTATAAGTAAAAGAGTTGGAAATGTATTTCAGGCCTGTTTGACTTCATTTCTATGCTCTCTGCTCAGCACTATACTTCCCCCTCATTCCATCCTCACAGCTTTCCTTAGGAAATTCCTTCTGGGCAAAGTCAGAAAGGAAGAAAAGGGTGGGAAACTCTTAGTCATTTTCCTGGTAAACTCTCTAATTTCTCAAAGCTCCAATCTGAGCCTGGACCTAGTGACAAGTTTCTCATCTCATTCATCCTTTAGTCATAGATGAAATGAACAGTATGAAACAGAGTCTTCAAAGGGGAAGTTTAATGAGCACTCATTACAAACATACCCATGAACGCCAGCCTCCCTTTTTCCTTGCTTCCTACAAGGATAGTGCCCTAGGAGGTGCTGACAGAAAGCACCATGTTGAGTACCCATAGCTGGCCTTGCCTGATGCATAGTTTTGAACTACCCTGACTGCTAGGCTCTGGAGTATTTTATTCAGATTATTGGTGTGGAGCTTCCTGTGCTCCATCTGAATGACACCCACCACTCCCAAGCTGTGAGCCAATATGGCAATGTCTTTGCTGGCACACCCATATCCCTGAAGTAGCTGAAGCCTAAAGACTACTTGGAGACAACTAGTTACACAAAGGATTTCACCTAACTAGAGTGGTAGCCAAACCCTGGGCTGGCTTGCCCTATGCTGACTGTCTCAATAGCTAAATTTGGCCTTGACTAAAACTGTTCGATCTTACCTGGAAACCAGGACAAAGAAAGCAATCTGAATGTTACTGGCACCACAAAGTGGGGAAGGATATATTGATAATATAGACCCAGGTGGCAGAATGGACTTTTAAATGTGAGCTAAGAGAGAGTTTGATTTCATAATATAAATTATGAGGCTACTGCAGAGAAGAGGGCTTATCTGCTTCACAGTATTTATATTTTTGACAGAGCCTGACAGCCCCATTTTCACTTACCTATTACTTTGGGGTAAGGAGGTACAGATTTACTAAAATATAAATCAATCCCACTATTTCATAGCCACGTGGTTATTTATCCTGCATGACAATTATTCACACACTCCACAAACATGTATTAGGTATTTGCTGCATGTCAGGAAGTACTTGTATGCTGAGTGCTGGGCTGAATGATGAGCCACACTGGCATGGTTGCCACTCTTTGGGAAATTACAATCTAGTGGGGAAGGCATATGTTAACTAAGTGATTATGAAAAATGAGTACACAATCTCCAAGAGGCACAGAGTTGGAGAAAAGGTCATTATGTGCCCAGGAACCTGACCTAGGCTGGGCATCTGTGAGGAAGTGATGATCCCACTGAAAAGTTAAGAAGGCATTAACCAAGCAAAAGAGTATAGAGAGCAGGTCTTTAGGCTGAGAGAGCAGTATGTGTAAATGACCAGAGCAGGGTGTTTTCTAAAATCATATATATTTTATTTTTTGGATATAAATCTTAAATAGAACTCTACTATATAAAATAGACAAATCAGAGCTGCTCCAGTTGAAACTGAAGTGGGTCCCAGCCCACCTACACCTAGCTCCGCCTGCTTACCATACCCCTACTCCATTCCCTCAGCGATAAACCTATGGGACACATTTGAAAAGTACTGATATAGAGGAATATGTGTGTGTTGGAGTCAGACATACTGCATTCAAACGTTGGCTCATTAGGTAGGTGATTTGGAATAATTTCCTTCTCTCTTTGACTCTCAGTTTCTTCATATGTAAAAGAGAAATACAAATACTTATCTCAAATTGTAGATGTGGGAATTCATTCAAATTAGATAATTGTCAGAGTTTAATTCAGTACCTAGTGTAGAGTAGGCCCTTGGTGAATGTTTGTTTTCCTCTCTTCCTCTTTCCTTTCCAGGCACATCTTCTGTTCTCTGCCCCAACTCCTTCATTCCTCTGCTATGTCAGTCATTGTTCTTAGTCACAAGCAATAGAAACAAACTCTTTAACTATTTTAATCAGAGAGAAATTAGTAGTAATCCACAGGATAACAGAGAGGGCTGGAGAACCAGGTTTGGGGTTATATAACCAAGAGCCATAGTTTAAATCTCACTGCAAAAGTGATCAAGTGGGAAAATTAGTTTTTCCTACTGCCACTGAGAAAACTGAAGATTACCACTGCTTCTCCTGGAATTTGAGTTATGTGACAGGAGTGTTCAATGTGTGATGCTTAAATGAGCAGCCAAGACCCTAGCTGCAAGGCCAGCTGATAATCATGTGCAGTGTGACATGGCTATGCTCCCTATTAAGACTCGTAAGGTGGGAGAAATTCCCCAAGCATAGAGGTTGATGACAGCATTTTGGCAGTGTAGTGCATGCTATAATGGACCACCCAGAACCACTAAGCAATAACTTCTCATTCCTCCATTCTAATCTATGACTCTATGAACTTGACTAATCTATGAACCTTATAATTTTATCAAAATTAATAATGTAATACATCAAAGGATATTATAAAAAAATGTGATAAGACAACCTAAAATGAGATGAAATATTTACAGATCATGTATCTATAAGAATTTAATTTCTAGAATACATAAAGAGATCTCCTACAACTCAGTGACTAAAAGAAAAATAATAATAAGCAAAGGACTTCAATAAATATTCCTCCAAAGAAGATATATAAATGATCAAATTTGTTAGATATATAAATGTCTAATCACTGTGTTGTTTTGTATACCTGAAACTAATATAATACTATGGATCAACGGTAATTGAAAAAATAATTTTTAAAAATTAAAAAAATAAAACCCACATGAATAGAAAAAAGCAAGAACACAAAAGATGGTCAACATCGTTAGTCATTATGGAAATGTAAATAAAAACAACAATAATATATCACTTCACTCAAAATTGAATGGTGATAATATTTTTTTAAATGGAAGATAACATTTGTTAGCATCACTGTAGAGACATTGGAACTTTCATTCATTCCTGGTGTAAAATGCTACACCTATTTTGGGAAACAGTTTTTTGCTTTCTTAAAATGTTAAGTAGAATTAAAATACAACCCAGTAATTCCTCTCCTAAGTATACACCTAAAAATAATTGAAAACAAGTATTACAATATATCCTTATGCATAAATGTTCATAGCAGCATTATTCACAGTAGCCAAAAAGGTGGAAACAATCTTAACTGTTGATCACCTGATGACTAACAAACAGAATGTAATATATTCATACAATGAAATATTATTCAGCCACTCAAAAATTGAAGTACTGATATATTTGTGATAATTATTTTTGTGTGTCAACTTGACTGAGTCACAGAGTGCCCAAATACTTGGTTAAACACTATTTCCTGGTGTGTCTTTGAGGATGCTTCCAAATGCAATTAGCATCTGAATCTGTAAACTGAATAAAGCAGATTGCTCTCCCCAATGTAAGTAGGCATCATACAATCCATTGTGGGCCTGACTAGAACAGTAAGATGGAGGAGGGGAGAATTTTCTCTTCTCAGCTTGATTAATTGAGCAGGGGCATCAATCTTCTGCCCTTGAACTTGTATTTACATCATCAACTTCCTTGACTCTAAGGCCTATGGCCTTGGACTGAATAGTACCTCCAGCTTTCCTGGGTCTTCAGCTTGCTGACAGTGGATTATGAGACTTTTTAGCCTGCATAATTCCTTAAGGCAGTTTCTCATAATACATCTCTATCTCTAGATAAGTAAGTAGAGATAAGGATGGGGAGATAGCGAGAGAAAGAGAAAGGGGTGGGGGTGAGAGAAACAGAGATCTCCTGGTGGTTGTTTCTCTGAAGAACCCTAACTAATATGACATGCTATAACATGGGTAAAACTCAGAAACACTATGCTATGTTAAAAAAAACAACAAACAAAACAAACAAACAAACAAAAAAGACACAAAAGGTCATATTATATAACTCAATTTATATAATAAATTGCTTGTCAGAGGTTCTGAGAGAGGAAAATGGGGAGAGACTGTTTAATGGATATAGGGTTTCTTTTTTGGGTGATAAAAATGTTTTGGAATTAGAGATAATGATTGTACAGTATTGTGAATGTACCAAATACCATTGAATTGTATGTGTTAAAATGGTTATTTTTATGTTATATGAATCTTACTTCTATAAAAATAATTTTAAAAAGACAATTTTCACATCAGTCCAACTAATATTAATAAGAACTTGTTTTGCACCAGCCCTGTGATGGGCACCTAAGAGCCTCTGATCAGTATTAGAAGCTTTCCAAGGGTTCCCAGAAGAACACACACACACACACACACACACACACACACACACACACATTTTTAAGATATTCTGAGGCAAACTTATGATGCCATCTAAATACACTGAGGGCATAGACAAGTTAGAGTCGTGTGGAGGAGGTGACATTGTAGCAACCTCATTTGAAAGGCAACCTGATATTGCAGAAAGAACATGTGAATTAAAGTCAGAGTACTTAGATTAAAATTCTGCCTCTGCCCATTCCAGTTACATTATTGTAAACAGATCTCTTCATTTCTTGGAGCCTTTGTGTCCTCACCTGTAAAATAGATGTTTTAATAATCCTACTTTTCTGGTTTTGAAGATCAGATGAGAAATACCTGTAAGTACTTGGTTCAGACAGGCACTGGTATTACTCCTTTGCTAATCTAGCTCGCCTCCTCTGTTCAGTCCATTACTCTGCAACTGTAGAAAAGAGACAATGCAAGGGTGAAGGGGTTGGGGTGAGGGTTAAAGGAGGCCAAATGATGTTAAGAGGCCTTCCTCCTTCAGAATCTCAGAATAATGTGAACCTCCACTAATTTTTGTTCCCCTCTAGATTTGGGGGTACATTCTAGGAGTCTCAGACCTAGTAAACAGATATTTCTTAGGGGAATACAGCTTGAATAAGCATTCAAACCCTGTAGGTACCCTCTGTGTGTTGCTCTCTTACTTAGTATGCTATTAGCTGTGGGTAAATTGGGCCCCAGTATCTCTGGGGCATATGGTTACTGTCTGATTTCAGGGAAACTCCAATGCACCACACATTAGCAATTGTACACATAGAACGGTTCAGTCCTAACTTTACATCTAATCATTTGACTGCCTTTAGCTTTGTAAGCATTTTTCTTTCCTGAGGAACTCACATTGATAAAATAGCCGTGGCTAAAAACAAGTGCACCGTCTGAGTGACTCTTCATTCGTTTAATAGTTCTTTTCTGTAGGAATAATGCTGTCTGAGGTTGCTGGGGTGTGCACAAAGGCAGTGGCTGACTAGGCAAGGAGGCAGAGGCTGGCTGTTTCTTAGCATATATTTTTTAGGTTTTTTAGGGGCTTTACCACATTAGCTGCCCAAATAAATTTAAACATTTTTTACATAATAAATTGCAATAAAAATATATTCTCAATAAATGGTTAAGTAAACATCCCCACCTTAACATTGGCTGACTGAGTTCTAAATAGCTTGGGTATTATTCTACTTCTTTCTACCAAAGGATTAGGTAATTTTTTTATTTTTTTTTCTTCAAAGACTTAGCCTTTACGATTTTAAGTAAATGCTCCTTTTACTTTTTCTGTAGTATACTGCCCCCCTCAGTGTCCACTACATTGTGTGGCCCATATCCAATAATTGTGTAAACTAACCATTTTTATCAGAGTAAATGAATATGTTGTAGTGGAAATAGCACTACTCCAAAAGTTAAGACTCTAATTAGAGACTATTTTTACTAAATAGCTATGCAATTCTGAATGTGTTTCTTGACTTCTCTGTGCCTCATGCACTAAAGGACATATCAGATGACCTCTACAGTCTTCCCCAAATATATCATTCATTACAAACATGGTAATTTATAAGAACATAATCTCAGCCTAATATATTGAGTCATCTGGTTCTTGAAATTGTTTCCTGATTTTGTTATTTTTAAGGAAGCAAGATCCTCTAAGTTTGGGTTCTAGATTGGATATTTGTTCCTTGTTTGAAGTATGACTTTTTTTTTTTTTTTGGTGAGGACAGTCTGAAACTGGAGTAAACTATATCTATGAGAAGTCATCAAAATTTGCCCAACCTATCATTGCACTGAGCAGGCTACACAAAACTTGTTTTCCCAGGTCTTCTGCCTAAAAATTCATGTCTTCATAATAAAAAAATAAGCCTTTTTACTTATTCTGTCAGTAATCAAAGTTCAATTATGCCTATTGCTTAATGTCTAAAAACAGTTTCATATATTTTGTCCAGTTTCTAGTTTTTATAGTGGAAATGTAATTATAGCTCCTGAAATTTATCATGGCCAGAAGGAAACTCTTGAGTTTTGCTTTTAGGCATTGCTAACATGGATCTCTATACTATTTTTTACTGTTGGGCTACTTTATTCCTACCACTACAGTTTGAACTTCCTGGGTTCACTACAAAATTTCTAGAATGTGTCTATATGAATGCACAGTTTAGAACTCAGCAACAAGTCTAAAGGGAACTCTAGGTAAATTTATGAAGCTCTTTCTCTTGAAAGCTTCATCTTTCTTATTATTCTTCCCTGCAAATTCCAGCCACCTCAGTGTCCCTGAACTCTGACATATTTCTCCTTAATGCAATGATACTACCATGGTCTGTTTGGGACCTTCCGCCCTGTGCTATAGTTCAGAAAATATCCCCATGTATAACAATGGAAAAATTATAGAGCTTTCTCAAAGGTATAACAATTCTGACCTGACTGTTGTCCAATATCTTAAACAACTATGTTCATATTGTTTTCTGCTTGCTAGTTGTTTATGGCAGAATAAAAAGTTCTTTACTAATTACATTATCAAAACTGAAAGTCCACTTGTCTATTATTTATTTTATTTTTCTTATTAAGCGATATTTGTTTTTCCAGTCAAATGTGATGAAGGCATAATTTATAACTTTTGTTTTCTCTTTTTAATTATTATCTAGTTTAAAAATAAGATTTTTTTCTTTCTGAGTCATTGGGAAAACAAAAACACAGTTTAAATCTAATTCATATTCATAATCAGAAAAAAATGTGTCCAGAGCACTGGCTAGTTATTTTGTCTGCACAGAATAGTAAGAAAAAGAAAAGTTATAGGATGCTTAAACATATTCTCAATTCATTGGTAAAAGATATTCATTTTTAAAGAATGTTTATCTAGGTTTGTAAAATATTTTTTGGAGAACAAGAGGAAAAGGGGCAAGACTATAAACAAGCTGAGGTTAGTTTAAAAAATAATTTTAGAACTCTTCCCAGGCTTTAGTGGCCTCAAATATTCTTTTGTGATGAAGCTATATTGTCTGAGAGATTGAGAGCTGTGTAACCAGTGGTTTTAATGTTTTGCCTTGAATGTCAGGAAGTGCAAATTGAAATTTATTGTTCAATTTCAGTAAATATGTACCTTCTACTGTCTGGTAAAATGACCTGCCAATTTGCTCTATGTACTTTCAAGTATCTAGTATTGTTATTTTAAATGCCCTGTGTATATATATTTACATTTTAAACTGCTTCAACTGATTATTTTAAATTATGAAAGATACATGAGAGCTCATTAATAAAAAATAATAGAAGTTAAGAGATATAAAAAGGGGGCATGCCTTTGAGGTTTGCAAAGGTAAGAAAGATTGTACATATGATCATCAATTTATCCAGTTCTCTAAACTCACTCTTTCTAACTCTGCAGTTTCCAGATATTCATCAGCCTACTACAGTTTTGGAGCTCACCACAACACTGAACATACTCTAGACAAGGTTCCTACTGAAATTTATATTGCAAGATCCAACTGACACTTCTGAGATTCTATTCTAGATCTCTTTGCAGTGTTCAAGGCTGCTGACCACATCACTCTTTTTCGAAACTCTACTTCCTTGACTTCTAAAAGACCATTCTCCTGGTTCTACTAGTTTAAATTCTCAGACTACGTCTTTCCTATCTGCTTTTCAGAGACTTTACTGGCTAAACTGGTTTGTCAGAGATGCATTCTTGGACCACTTTTTTTTCCCTACATATACTAACTCTCAGATAATCACATGCACATACGTTTGTTCTTACCAATATGCAAACGATTACCAAAGTGAATAGTGCAGATATCTTTCTGCATTCCAGATCCATATGTAGCATAGTAAACATTTTTCACATGGGAATGTTTACAGACTTTCTCTTTCAGCAGCCATTCAAAGAGAATCATATAATTTTCATCTAATTTTTCCTCTCTTCTCAATATCCAAAAATAAATAAATAAAATAAAATATAAACCAATTATTTTTTGCTGGACGTGAAGCTGTTTATCTACGTAATAAAAATTTTTTTGGGGGAGAAGAGAAATAACACAGAAAACTATAAGGCTAGGAAGAGGTGTTATCCTCATCTTGGGGATTACAAGAGTTGAGAGTCTTAAAAGCTTTGTAGCATAAGATTAGTTGAAGAAAGGATTGTTCTGATGATTAGATGACTCAATATTTCTAAAACACTTAAAACAATATCTGATGCCTACTAAATAATAAATGTATTAATGACTAAAATACAAATCTTTATTCTTTTTCTCACTCTCAATCTGGTTTTCTTCGAGTGGCTACCATCTCAAGTGAATGAAACTAACATGTATTCAAGATCCAATGTCATACCTTGATCTATTTTCCTTTATTTCTCACCTCCAATCAGCTGCCAAGGAATGTTAATTACATGTCTCCAATGTTATTTTCTACCAACTGAAATATCCAGAATTCATCATTTCTGTGCTGAGCACTAGGAGTACCACAATAAACAGGTAGGTAAGAACATTTCTTCCCAAAAATCTGTGGTTTAAGGGTAAGCATTAGACAGTTAATTACAAATAGTCGGTTTTCTTCCAGGAAATATGTCTATAAAGATGGTTACTTGATAGTTGTTCCGGCCTTCTCTGCAATTCAGTGGCCAGGGGTAGACAAAAACCAGAGGCACAACCACAAGAGAGTGCCCGCTGCGTTGTCCCACCATATCATTTCTCCCCACTTAGATGACTTTTTGAGTTCATCCCTTTTCTGCTGCACCTGCTCATCTCTTGCTTTTGGCTTGGCAGAGATTCTCTACTCTGTTCTCTTACGTGTTTTATTCTGTTTAAAGAGAAAGGGGAAGATGGTGGATTAGGTGGAAGCTGCACCTACAGCCTCTCAGATCACATCAGGGTTGCAGAGAGATAGGGAAACAGTCAACCTTGGGAAACATTGGAGGACTGACTGAGAAGAACCAAAATAGTCAACTTTAGAAAACATTGGAAGACTGATGGAGCAGAAATCTGACAGCTGAGGATGCCAAATCGATATCTCGAGCACAGGCCCCCTACATACTTTCTCTGTCAACATGAAGGTACTCTAGGTGGATGAGTGATCAGCTCCACCTTACTAATAGGGAAAGACTTTCTTTTGGACTTCAGCAAGAGTGTCTGTCTGCAGAGGACCAGGAAGATTTCAGTGTTATTCTGCCACTCCCATTGGACAGTTAACAGTGCCCTGTGAGTGGCATACCACTCAACTAAAATGGAAGAACAAACACAACATATTCTAGAGGCTATCCTAGGTTACACAAACAGGAGATCAAAGAGATTGCACCAAATAGGACACATACTACATAAAACTGAAAGCAAAGAAAAAAAGAAATGAACAAACAAATAACCCATGGACACAATCAATAGTTTAATGTTTATTTGGGGATGAGTGGGTTAGGGAGGGGAGAAAGGGGAGGGGGTGGGAGAGGAGGGAGGAAGCTAAATATAAGGTGATGGAAAGAGAAGTCACATTAGGTGGTGAACTTATTATACATCAAGTTGACAATGCACTGTAGAATTGTATGCCTGAAACCTATGTAATCCTTGCTAACAGATGTCACTCCAATAAGTCTAACAATAAAAATGAATTAAAAAAAAAAAAGAAAGGGATGGGGTTTTAAACATTGTGTTTTTCAAACCGCATTTATTTTCTGATTACAAAACATTATATGCCAAATATAGAAAATCTGTACAATACAAAAATATGGAATTGATAATTCTGTAATCAGATACTATTGTTAATGTTTAGATTACTCTTTTCATCAATATTTATTATAATTACAATTACAAATTCACTTAATGTTATATCTTGAATTGAGCATGCTCCATTTCATCATTCTTTTCTTTAAATATCTCCTTTTTACTATCTTTGTTAGATTTTAATGAATTGCAACTGCAATTTTCTTCTTCTATATTTGCGGCAATATTTCACAGTCCTTTCTATGTGCTCTGGCAGCTTTCTTGTTAAGAAAATATGACTTTGGTTTTTCTTTAGAGCCCATCGATGGTATATATTATTTATATATTATTTGTGTGTTTGAGTAAGTTAGAATGGAGAGTGATTTGGGAATTTCAATTTTTGATTAAACTCACTAATCTAGTCTTTTTTACAAAGTCTATATGCATCTGTTTGCATTACTCTTTCATAGAATTCAGGAGATGGACTATTGTATTATTCCTTGTTATAACTGCCATACCTAGTACAAATGTTTTCACATAGTTGATAATTCATAGACATTTGTTAAAGGCAGAAAGAAAGGTGAATTCTGCTATTTATTCATTATTTTAATTTAGGCTTTGTGATAAATTAAATTCGTAAATTGACTGGTGAACAACAAAACTCCTACTGTGTATATTAAATTATTTGATATTTAAGATAATACTATTTCTTTCCATTTGTATATACATGTGTTTGTTTCTTAGTAAACCTTTGTTGTTTTAAGATAATTAAACTTAAAAAAAAAGATGAGGAGACAAAAGAGATATATCTACTACATAGAAGCAAACACAGAGAATAAACCAGAATGAGGAATGAGAGAAACATATCCCAAATAAAGTAACAAGAGAAAACTTCAGAAATAGAATTAAATTAAATAAGGGCAATCAACCTACTAGAACAAGATTTTAGAAAACAGGTTATAAGAATGCTTAAGAAACTTACTGAAAACTTCAACAAAGAGATAGAAACCATAAAGAAAGACATAGAAATTGTATAAAATAACCAATCAAGAATGAAGAATGCAATAACTGAAATGAAAACTATGTTAGAAGGAATCAACAATAGGTTAGATGAAGCAGGAAATTGAATCAATAACCAAGAAGACAAGGTAACAGAAAATACCCAATGGAAGAGCAAAGAGAAAAAAATGTTTTTAAATGAAGATAGCCTGAGAGACCTCTGGGACAAGATCACACAGAACAACATTTGAATCATAAGGGTTCCAGAAGGAGAAGAGAGGGAGCAGGGGATCAAAAATATACTTTAAAAAGTAATGACTAAAAACTTCCCTAACCTGGCAAAAGAAATAGACACACAAACACAAGAAGCACAGAGAGTCCTAATCAAAATAAATCCAAACAGCTCCACACCAAGAAACATCATAATTTAAATGGCAAAGGTTAAAGACAAAGAAAGATTCTGAAAACCAGCAAGAGAAAGACAACCACTTACTTACAAGGGAGCTCCCATAACACTATTAGCAGATTTCTCACTGGAAACCTTGCATGTTAGAAGAAAAGAACAGGAAATATTCAAAGTAATGAAAAACAAGAAACTGACTGTTCTAACCAGTAAGGCTATTATTTATAAATTGAAGGAGAGATTTAAAAAAACTTCCCAGCTATGAAAGAGCTAAAAGAACCCAAAACCACCAGGCCAGAATTACTAGAAATGTTACAGAGATTTTTTTAAGCAGAAGAAAGGAAACAAGCAAGTAAAAGAAAATAAAAAATTATGAATAATAACATGGCAATGACTATGTACCTATCAATAATCACTTTAAATGCAAATGAACTAAATGCTTTAATGAAAAGACATAGGGTAAGTAAATGGCTAAGAAAGCAACTCAGGCATATACTGTCTACAAGAGACTCACCTCAGAAAGAAAGACACACATCACTGAAAGTAAAGGAATTTAAAAAAATTCATGCAAATAAAAATGAAAAAACTGGAGTAGCCATACTTATATCATACAAAATAAACTTTAAAACAAAGACTATATCAAAAGAGAAAGAAAAACATTACATAAATAATAAGGGATTAGTCCAACAAGAAGACAGAACTCTTGTAAACATTTATGCACCCAACATAGGAGCACCTAAATAGATAAAGTAAATATTGACTTATATAAAGGTAGACATCAACAGTAATGCAATTGTAGTAGGGGACTTTAACATCCCACTGACACCAATGGACAGATCTTCCAGACAGAAAGTCAACACCGATAGTGTCCTTAAATGAAATGCTAGAGAAGATGGATTTAATTGATATTTTTAGAGCATCACATCCCAAAGCAGAAGAACACACATTCCTTTCAAATGCACATGGAATATTTTCCAAGATAGACCATATGTTAGGCCACAAAAGAAGCCTCAGTAGATTTTAAAATACTGAAATAATATCAATCATCATTTCTGGCTATAAAAGCATAAAACTAGAAATTATTGACAAGAAAAATACCGAAAAATGCAAAAATGATAGAGGCTAAACAATATGCTACTAAACAATGAATGGGCCAACAGTAAGATTAGGGAAGAAATCAAAAGGTACCCTAAGACAAAAGAAAACAAAAACACAAGTACTTAAAAGTTATAGGACACAGCTAAAGCAATCCTGAGAGAGAAATTCATAGCAATGCAGGCCTACATAAAAAAACAAGAAAAATCTCAAATAAGCAGCTTAATCTTATACCTAAGGAATCTGAATAAAACCAAACAAAGGCTAAAATCAGCACATGAAAGGAAATAATAAAAATTAGAATGGAAATAAATGAAATTGAGACTAAGAAGAGAATAAAAAAGATCAATGAAACAAAGAGTTTATTCTTTGAAAAGATAAAGAATATTGACAAACTCTTAACCAGACACCTTAAGAAAAAAAAAAAGAGAGAGAGAAAGGATCCAGATAAATAAAATAAAAAAATAAAGAAGAAGTGACAGCAGACACCACAGAAATACAAAAAATTATAAGAAAATACTATGAACAAGTGTAGGCCAACAAATTTGGCACTTTGGAAGAAATGAATAGATTCTTAGAAACATAAAACTTTCAAAGTTATATCAAGAAAAAACAGAAAATCTAAATAGTTGAATTACTTACAATGAAATTGAATCAGTAATCAACAAGCTCCCAACAAATAAAAAGTCCTGGACCAGATGGCTTCATGGGTGAATTATATCAAACATTAAAAAAAGAATTAACACTTATACTCCTCAAACTATTCAAAAAATTTGAGGAAGAGAGTTGGCTCCCAAACTTATTTTGTGAGGCTACCATTACCCTAATTACAGATAAAGACACAACAAAAAAACAAAAACAAAAACAAAAAACTATAGTCCAATACCCCTAATGAACATAGATGCGAAAATTCTCAACAAAATATTAGCAAATCAAATCAGCAACTTGGGAGTACAAGTAACGTATTTCAATTTAATAAAGGCTATATATGATAAACCCACAGCTAACATCATACTGAATGGAGAATAGATAAAAGCATTCTGCTTAAGATCAGGAAAATGATAAGAATGCTCACTGTCACCACTCTTATTCAGCATAGTACTAGAATTCCTAACCACAGCAATAATACAAGAAAAACAAATAAAAGGCATCAAAATAGAGAAAGGAGAAGTAAAAGTACCATTATTTGCAGATGGCATGATACCATATATAAGATTCAATCCCAAAATTACTGGAACTGATAAATGAATTTAGTAAAGTAGTAGGATACAAAATCAATATTTAGAAATCAGTTGTGTTCTTATATGCCAATAACAAACTAGCACAAGGAGAAATTAAGAAAACAATCCCATCTACGGATACATCCAAAGAAATAAAATACTTCTGAATAAATGTAACCAGGAAGTAGAAGTCTTGTATACAGAAAATTATAAAATACTGAAGATAGAAGTCAAAGGAGACACAAATAAATGGAAATGAATACCATGCTCATGGATAGGAAAAATTAATATAAGTACCTCCATATTACCCAAAGTAATTTATAGTTTCAATGCAATTTCCATCAAAATACCAATAGCATTCTTCACAGAAATGGAATGTATAATCCTAATATTAACATGGACCAGAAAAGACCTAGAATAGCCATGGCAATCCTGAGAAAGAAGAACAAAGTTGGTGGAATCATGCTACCAGACATCAAATTGTACTACAAGGTCACAGTTATCATAACAACATTATATTGGCATAAAAGCAAACACATAAATCAATGGAATGAAATAGAGAGCACAGAAATGAATCCATGTCTATATGGCCAATTAATCCACAAGAAAAGAAGAAAAAATTGCATTGGCACAAAGACAGTCTTTTCAACAAATGGTGTTGAAAAAACACTAGGCAGATACATGTGAAAAATAAAATTGAACCACCTTCTTACACCATATAGAACAATAAAATAAAAATAAATTAAAAACTAAATATAAGACCTGAAACCATAAAACTCCAAGAAAATATAGAAAGTAACCTCTCAGACATTACCATTATCAATACCTTCAATAATATATCTTCTCAGTCAAGGGAAACAAAGGATAAAATAAACAACTGGGACTACATTGTACTAAAAAGTTGTTTTACAGCAAAAACCAAGAAGAACAAATAACAAATAACAAACAAATAAACAAAAACATCAACAAGCATCTGAACTGCCCTAGGTGAGAATAGAGCTTCCACATGCAATACCACAGCTCTGGGTGCTTAAAACTGAGAGTAGCTGCCTATCAATGAAATGCTGAAACACTGAAACATGATTCTGAGTAAAATGCAGGCTCAATAGAAGGGAAAAATTGCTGAGCTGGCAGCACTAGCCCTGACCAACATGAGCGCAGGCCACTAGTGGCTTGCATTCTATTGGCCTCTTTCCTCTCCTCCAGATTCTGTAATGAATCACAGAAAGTAGAGCAAATGTGGACCACCTCACCCACAAGACCAAGTGGAGGCCGGATATATGGATTAACCCTCTCCCTTAACTCTGTTCCAAGCTTGCCCCTCAGGGTTACCTACTGTATGCTCTAATGCAAGACACTACAGTGATACCAACCTGAAGGAGAAAGGAGAGACCTCCCTGGAACTGTCACAGAAAATGCTCTCATGCCCAAAAATAACACTGCAGTGTCTTCTGCTACAGCGCATAGAAACAATATGAATACCTTAAAATTCAAAGACACTCAGAAAGAATATGAAAAATCTCCAGAAAAAGATCTTATAAATCTAGAAATTTATGAACTAAGTGACAAAGAGTACAAGACTGAAATTGTAAAAGCTCACAGAGAAATGAAAACATATTGGCAGAACACCCTGGCTGAGATGAATGACCTCAGAAAAAATAATTCATGAATAAAAGGAAAATTTTAACAAAGAAATTGAAATTATAAAAAAAAATCAGATGGAAATTTGAGAGATAATTAATACAATAAAAGAAGTGAGAAATGAAATAACTGCCATGGGAAACAGGGCCAACCAGATGGAGAAAATAATTAGTTATATTGAGGATCAGAATGTGGAAACAACACAGAAAGAAGAAGACAAGGAATTCAGAGTCAAAAAGAGTGAAATAAATCTCCAAGAACTATCTAACTCCATTAAGAATAACAATATTAGAATGATAGGCTCAGAAGAAGGGGCAGAAAAAAACTGTATAGACAGCAATCTCAAACAAATAGCAGACAAAAAAATTTCAAACCTATTAAAAGACCTATAACCAAATCCAAGAAAAAAATAGGGTACCTTAGCTACTTGTACCCTAGCACATGTACTCCAAGATACATGGTACTAAAGATGACAAAAACTAAAGACAGACACTTCTCAAGGCAGCCAGAGAAAAAAGAACTATAAGCTTTAGAGGAAAACCCATTAGGCTGCCATCAGATTTCTCAGCAGAAGCTCTACAAGTCAAGAGGGAGTGGAATCAAATATTAAAGAATTTAAAAGAAAAACTTCCAGCCAAGAATAAATTACCCAGCAAAATTATCCTTCAGATATGAAGGAGAACTAAAGACATTTTCAAACACACAGAGGCTGAGGGAATTCCCCACCACAAATCCATCACGTCAGGAAATACTGAAGAAGGCCCTTCGACCTGAAACAAAACATCAGAATAAATGGAATACAGTTGGGGCTACAAGAAAGAAACAAAAATGAAACAAAACAAAATAAAAAAGCAATGGCTATAGAAAATCCTCACATATGAATCATCACTCTAAATGTTGAACTCACCAATAAAAAGACGCAGAGTAGCAAACTGGATTTAAAAACAAAACCCATCCATAGGTTGTTTCCAAGAGACACACCTCAACCATAT
This sequence comes from Lyroderma lyra, assembly GCA_004026885.1. Classification (NCBI taxonomy): domain Eukaryota; kingdom Metazoa; phylum Chordata; class Mammalia; order Chiroptera; family Megadermatidae; genus Lyroderma; species Lyroderma lyra. Next base: position 67,582 of record PVJL010006038.1, on the reverse strand, counting down.
GGACAAACACAAACTCAGAGTGAAAGGATAGGAAACAATACTCCAAGCAAATGGTAACCAGAGAAAATCAGGAGTTGCCATATTGATATCTGATGAAATAAACGGAGCTACCATTTGACCCAGCAATCCCCCTTCTGGGGATCTACCCAAAAGACTTGAAAACCTTTGTCCACAAAGACTTATGTACCCCAATGTTCATTGCAGTGTTTTTCACAGTGGCCAAAACATGGAAACAACCAAAGTGCCCTGCGACAGATGACTGGATAAAGAAGCTGTGGTACAAATACACAATGAAATATTACTCAGCTATAAGAAAAGATGAAATATTGCCATTTGCAACAAAATGGATGGACCTGGAGATCATAGTGCTAGTGAAATAAGCCAGACAGAAAAAATAAAGAATTGTATGACTTCACTCATATGCGGAATATAAAACTGAAAACAAAGAAAAAAGAAATGAAGAAACAAATAACCCATGAACACAATCAATAGTTTAATGTTTATTTGGGGATGAGTAGGATAGGGAGGGGAGAGAGGGGAGGGGGTGGGAGGGGGGAAGCTAAATATAAGGTGATGGAAAGAGAAGTCACATTAGGTGGTGAACTTATTATACATCAAGTTGACAATGCACTGTAGAATTGTATGCCTGAAACCTATGTAATCCTTGCTAACAGATGTCACCCCAATAAGTCTAACAATAAAAATGAATTAAAAAAATAAACTTCATGATAAAAGAAATAACAAGAGACAAAGATGGACCTTATATAGTGATAAAAGGCACAACACAACAAAAAGAAGATTTGACACTAAGTAATATAGATGTTCCCAACCAGGAAACACCAAAATATACAAAGCAACTACTAACAGATCACAAAGAATAAAAATGACAAAAGCACAATCATGTGAGAGATTAAACACCCCATTTACAGCCATGGACAGATGATCTAAACAGAAAATAAATAAGGGAATATCAGCTCTAAATGACACATTACAGCAATTGGACATAATCGACAATTACAGGCCTCTTCATTCAGCAAAAAGAGACTATACATTTTTTTCTAGTGCACACAGAACATTCTGAAGGATAGACCACATGCTGGGACACAAAAGTAGCCTGAGCAAATTCAAGAAAATTGAAATCATACTGAGTGTATTCTCAGACCACAAGGCTTTGAAATTGGAGATCAACTGTAAAAGGAAAGGAGAAAAAAAAACACATATACATGGAGATTAAACAACATCTTGTTAAAAAACGACTGGATAAAAGAACAAATGAAGATATTAAAATATTTAAAATATATAGAAACTAAAGACAATGAAAATACAACATATCAAAATTGTTGGGACACAACAAAAGCAGTAATGAGAGGGAAATTTATATCACTACATGCCTATCTTAAGGAATAAAAAAAATCACAAGTAAACACCTTGACATTCTATATTAAAAAATGAGGAAAAGAAGAGCAGGGAAAACCCAAAGTTAGCAGAAGGAAATAAATAATAAAAATAAAAGCAGAGTTAAATCAATTTGAGAACAGAAGGTCAATAGAAAAAATTAATATTACAAAGAGCTGGTTTTTTGAGAAAGTCACCAAATCTGAGAAACTTGTGGCTAGACTAATCAAAGGACAAAAGGAAAAGACACAAATATACAAAATTAGAAATGAAAGGCTAGAAATTACCACTGATGCCACAGAAATACAAAGAATTTTAAGAAAATACTATGAAGGGTTTATGCCACTAAATTTAACAACCTAGAAGAAATGGACAAATTTATAGAAACTTATAGCCTACCAGACTGAACCAAGAAGAACTGGATAATCTATATAGACAAATCATTAGTAAAGAAATTGAAATGACTATCCATAATCTCCTTAGAGGCAAAAGGCCCAGACCAGATAGTCTTACCAATGAGTTTTACCAAGAATTCAAAGAAGAATTAACACGTATCATCCTCAGAATCTTCCACAATATTGAAGAGGAAGTAATACTTCCTAATTCATTCTATGAGGCCAACATTACCCTAATACCAAAGCCTGGTAAAGACAACAAACAAAAAACTCGGTAGACCAATATCTCTGATGAACAAAAATGCAAAAATTCTAAACAAAATATTAGCAAATAGAATATAACAATACATCAAAAAGAACATACATCATGATCAAGTGGAATTCATCCCATGAGAACAAGGATGGTTCAACATAGGAAAATCAATTGATGTGGTACACCACATAAACAAAATAAAAAATAAAGAACATATGGTCATATCAATTAATGCAGAAAATGCATTTGACAAGATACATCATCCATTTATTATAAAAACACTGAATAAAATAGACATAGAGGAAAGTATATCAACATAATAAAGGCACTATATGACAAACCCTCAGCTAACATCATACTGAATGGGGAAAAGCTGAAGCCTATTACCCTAACATCAGGAAGAAGACAGTGATGCCTCTGTCACCACTGCTATTCAAAATATTACTGGGAGTTCTAGCCACAGTAATCAGTCAAGAGAAAGGAATAAAAGGTATGTAAATTGGGAAAGAAGTGGTCAAATTGTCACTATTTGTAGTTGACATGATCCTATTTTTAGAAAATTCCAACGATTCCACCACAAAACTTTTACAAACAATAAATGAAAACAGTAAAGTGGAAGGATACAAAATCAATGTCCAAAAATTAACAGTATTCCTATATAGAAACAATGAATCTTCAGAAAAAGAAATGAGGGAGTCAATCCCTTTTGCTATCACAACAAAAAGAATGAAATCTCTGGGAATTAACTTAACAAAGAATGTGACAAACTTATACACGAAAAACTATAAGGTGCTTTTGAAAAAAATTGAAGCAGACACAAAGAAATGGAAAGATATTCTGTGTTCATGGATAGGAAGACTTAACATTGTTAAAATGGCCATTTTGCCCAAAGCAATCTATAGATTTAATGCAATGCCTATCAAAATCCCACAAACATACTTTCACAAAATAGATTTGAAAATTATTATTCATATATATATATATAACCATAAAAGACTTCAAATTGCCAAAGCAATACTACATAAAAAGAATAAAGCTGGTGGTATTACACCAACTTCAATTTATATTACAAAGCATCTATTAGCAGAAAAACAGAAACATAGACCAATGAAACAAAACTGAAAACCCAGAAATAAATCCACAAATTTATAGACAAATAATTTTCAATAAAGGAGCAGAAATTATGCAATGGGGAAACGACAGACTTAGTAGGTGGTGAGGAAAAGCTAGAAAAACATATGCAGAAGGATTAATCTGAGCTGTGAATTCTCAGCATATACAAAAATTAGCTCAAAATGGATTAAAGATCTTCATACAAGACCCTAAATAATGCACTGTATAAAGGAAAACATAGGTACTAAACTCATAGACCTAGGGCTCAAGGAAGACTTCATGAACCTGACCTCAAAGGCAAGGGAAGTAGAAGCAAAAATAAAGGAATGGGACTCGGTCAAGCTAAAAAGCTTCTGCACAGAAAAAAAAAAAAAAAAAAAAAAAAAAAAAAAAAAAAAAAAAAAAAAAAAAAAACATCTACAAAGCAAAGAGACAGTCAACTAAATAGAGAAATATATTTGCAAATAACACATTAGATTAGGGTCTAATATCTACAATACATAAAGAATTAATATGACTTAATAAGACAAAAACAATCAACCCAATAAAAATATGGGTAGAGGAACTAAACAGACAATTTTCCCATGAAGGAATACAAGTGACCAGCAGACATATGAAAAATTCTTCATCCTTGTTAGCTATCAGGGAAATGCAAATCGAAATCACAATGAGATACCACCTCACACCTGTTAGAATGGCTATTATCTACAAAACAAGGAATAACAAGTGCTAGACAGGATGTGGAGAAAAAAGAACTCTCGCACATTGCTTGTGGGAGTGCAAAATGGTACAACCACTATGGACGATTGTATAGAGGTTCCTCAGATAATTGGGAATGAAGTTACCATATGACCCAGCAATCCCCCTTCTGGGATCTACCCCAAAACTTGAAAACTTTAGTCCACAAAGACCTATGTACTCCAATGTTCATCACAGCACTGTTCATAGTGGCCAAAACATGGAAATTAACAAAGGGCACTGCTACAGACGACTGGATAAAGAAGCTGTGGTATATATACATAATGGAATATTACTCAGCTATAAGAAAAGATGAAATATTTCCATTTGCAACAAAATGAATTGACCTGGATATCATCATGCTAAGTGATATAAGCCAGACAGAAAAAAACAACAACAAAATCTGTATGACTTTATTCATATGCAGAATATAAAACTGAAAGCAACAAAGAAAAAACCAAAATGAACAAACAAACAAATAACCCATGGACACAATCAATAGTTCAGTGTTCATTTGGGGACAAGCAGGGAAGGGATAAGAAAGGAGGGAGGGATGGAAGAGGAGGGAAGGGAGCTAGATATATGGTGATGAAAGAGAACTCACACTAGGTGGTGAACTTATTGTACAACAAGTGGACAATGCACTGTAGAATTGTACACCTGGAACCTATGTAATTCTTTCTAACCAATGTCACCCCAATAAGTGTAACAATAAAAAAACAACTGTTGGCATATTAAAACAAAAAATAATAAATCATGAAAAAGAGTCAATTAAAAAAAAGAAAAAAGAAGAAAAAACAAATAAAAAGAGAAAAAATGTAAAATAAAAAAGAAAGAAAAATGGTTTATTGTCATCCCATGGTAGAAGATGAGAGAGTAAGTGAAAATTAAAAAAAAAATCAATTGGAGACAAAAAATGAAAGAAAAACCAAATTTTTTTCTTTCCCCCCACTTACTGTAGGTTCCATGTTCTGTCAATTGCAGAACTTTATGTTGCCCTGGAGGAGCAGCACAGTGGTAACAAAAGCTCTCTAAGTGGCAGAAAGCTACTCCTGCAAGTCTGGAAGAATATGTTTCCCCACTAGTGGGGCAGGGCCAATCACTCACACAACTGTAGTTGGATCAGGCAAATCTCCAGTTTGCCAGATCACACTTGAAAGAGGACAACAAAAAAGAAAAATGGAAAGGAAGAAAAAGAAAAAACTAGAGAAATGGTAATATTATTAAAAATAATATTAAATTAAAAATGAAATTAAAAATATATAAAAATAAAAATTAAGAAAGAGTAATAATAGCAGAAAATTACAAAGAAAAAATGGTTTTAAAAAATAATTAAATAATTTTATGGCTAGCCCAGTGGTTTTTCACTTGTATTTCACTTTCAGCTGTGCAGGAGGAGCTGCAGAGGAAGTGGTTGAGTAGAACTGACATTTTCTCAGTGAGCCATGAACAGCCTTTCTTGCTCCAGATTGAAAAAATAAGAAAAACAAAAACAATAAATAAAAAACAAACTAAAATAGTAGGACAAAGCTGATCACTCAGCTGCCCTGGGCGTTCTATTGGGTGGGCAGGGATAGCTGTGGATAATCTGGGTGAAATTCGAGATTGTCTTTGTTTTTGGGGGATATTTTTCTTTTAAATTCATTTTTATTGTTAGACTTATTGGGGTGACATCTGTTAGCAAGGATTACATAGGTTTCAGGCATACAATTCTACAGTGCATTGTCAACTTGATGTATAATAAGTTCACCACCTAATGTGACTTCTCTTTCCATGGGGGATCTTTTAAAGTAAGAGTTAAGCAGCTTTTTCCTGAAGCCAGCAGCTTGGCTTCACTGCAAGATTTTTTTTTGTTTTTGTTTTTTTGTTGTCTGCTTTGAAGGTGTTACCTAGAAGGCAGGGCTGCTTGCTCCTTTGTTAAAAACCTGTGAGACCAATTTCCACATCTGGTAAGGTGGGGCTCAGGGTTTGGCAGCCTAAGGCACCCGGGGGGATGTAGTTTAAGCTGTGATGGGCGTGATTTTTTGGTGTGCAGTGAGGATGTGTCAGTTTTCTTAGATCAGTGAGGCCTCTGAGTTGTTCTTTTGGGGGAGGATTTAATAAAGAAAGAAATACCATTCTCCTGTGTACCACATGTGTGACCACTCCACACTCAAACAATGGGTCCCTCTGGCCTCCATTCCGTAACCTCACAGGTCAACACTTCTTGGTATGACTCTGGCACCTACAGTGATGACGTCCCTCTGCTGAAGATCAGATGAGCATGGCAATAGTCAAGCCAGTGCATGCACCCACAGGAAAGCACCTGGACTTTCAACTTTCCTCTGTCTCACTAATACAGATAGACAGAATTCCCGGTGATTTACATTGACAGATGTAGCAAGTTTTCCTCTCTCTTGCACAGGGCTCCTGGGTTGTGAGAGGAAGGCCTAGCATGGGCTTAGCACTCCTCACTTCTTTCTGGAAGCCCCTGTGCCCCAGGTTTCTCTCCCACAGCTCCCTCACTATTTGTTGATTTGAGGTCACCCTTTTTCCCTACCAATCTCAATTGGGCTTATTCTCTATATCCTCAGCTGTCATGGTTCTGCTCAGTCAATCCTTTGATATTCCAAAGGTTGGCTGCTCCCCTATTTATCTGCAATCTTGATGTGATCTGGGAAACTGTAGATATAACATCCTCCTTAACTTCTACCTTCCCACACCCCTTGATGAGTTCTCAACTGTCATTTAAATGTGAGGTTGATCAGTCCAGTAAGTCCATTGGTGAGGAATATAAATGTCTAATTACTATGTTGTTTTATATACCTGAAACTGATATGATATTGTATGTTAACAGTAATTAAAAATAATGTTTTCAAAGTTACAAAAATAAAATTTTTAAGAAAACATGATGTGAGGTTGAAATAAAGATTCCCAGGCTTGAATAGCTTCATAAATGATATTATACAAGGACCCTCTTTGAAAGCACCCTTGGAGAACATACTCCAGAATAATGAAAAATATCAATCCAAAAGGCAACAAAGCAAATCTAAAAGGAATGCTGAGTAATTAACTTAGTGCTGTTCATAATTTAAAAAAAGAAATTATACCCACCAAGTAAGATAATAATTCAATAAAATACACAAAAGAGTTGATCGGTTTTCCTTAACCCTGGCAGCATATTACAGTCCTCCAGATCCATAGAAAATATACCAATGCCCCAATCTCACTCTTGGAGATTGTTATTTTGATGGTCTGGTGTGAATCTGGGCATCAATACATATTTTTTAAGTTCCCACAGATGATTCTAACTGCAGCCAAGGTTGAAAAGCAGGTGGTGGTGACCCTTGACTTTTATTTTTTTTTAAATTAACTTGAATGCAATCTGTCAGGAAATCTTGTTTGATATATCTTGAATACTAATGTAGGTTCTGGAAGCCCAAGCTAGTTGATTGAGGTGAAAATTTTAAAAAAATAATAATAAAGACATATCCTGGAAAGGAATAATTAAAATTCCACATCATCAATGTAGATCATAGAATCTACAGAGAGCTTCTAAAATAATTTAATTTAGTAAGGTCAGTTAATACAATATCTATATAAAAATAAATTATACTTCTACATATAAGCCATAAGCCACTGGAAATTAAAAAATAAACTTATAATAGCATCAAAGCAAAACATATATTTTAGGGCAAACTTAGCAAAATATGCACCATACTTATACACTAAAAACTACAACAACTGCTGAGATAAATTAATTTATGTGGAGAGAGATATCAAGTTAATGTATAAGAAAGTGTTAAGATGTCAGTTTTTCTTAAATTGATCCATAAATTCAAAGTGATTACAATAAAAATTCCATCAGCCTTCTATTTTTTGGTAGAAATGTATACATTGATTCTAAAATTTATGCAAAATGTAAAGTACCTGGTATAGCCTAAACAACTTTGCAATAGATGAACAAAGTTAGAGAATGTATACTATTAGATTTAATACTAACTATACAGCTGTTCTCCCATTGCAAGACAACCCAGCCAGTCCCTTAATAAAGCTTGTCACTACCGCCTGGTGTTTCAGCTCTTTTCTATAATTTTGGTGCCGAAACCCGGGAAGGGAGCACTGGGACTTGGACGATCCCCTGACATGGGATTTATTGGCCCTCCCGGCCTTCCCTTCCTGAACCCTGCTGAACTGGGTGCATCAAAACCTCTCTCACATTACCAGTTGCCCAGAATTTCTTGGTCCCAGCCATTTCGACACCCTCTCCTTCCTACTTCATTATTTCCAGGATCTGTTGGGATTGGCAGGTAAGGATTGACGGTGCCCTGAGTCCACAGCCCCAACAGAGATCATTCAATGGGAACCCTGGCTAGCACTTCTGGTCTCAGAATGCTTCCGCAGTGTTCTTTTCAGAAATACCTGAAGCACTGTTGTGACTCCTGAGTTAAATCTGCTGACTTTAGATGCCCAAAACAGTTACCATCCAGGGTGTACAAAGAAATGGAGAAGAGAAAGAACCCAGTACTAATAAATATCATAGGAGAGGGAGCAAGATGGCGACTGGAGAGAAGGTCCCTAAAGCTTCTCCCAGAAAACACAATTGAATGGCTGCCCAAGAGCCAAGAAAGAGGACCCTGAGTGACAAAATGACAGCTGAGAAATCCACGAATCACAAGTAAACACCTGAAGGTTGAAGAGAAGGGGGCGAGCAGGAGAGAGGGAAGGGAACAGAGATGGACTGCAACAGGATATGATAGCTGCTGGCAACCCATTAGCAGAACACTACATGGGAGCTGGGAGACCAAGAGGAGACAAAGAGTAAAAGCAAGTAAAGTGGCAGAATGACGGGAGACTGCAGGGGGGAGGGTGGGCTTTGGAGTGGCGTATTGGGGACGGAGTTTGGGAGCCAGCCTCTGGAACTTTTGAGTGGTAGGAAGACTGAACGAGGACTCTGAACTGCAGAGATGACACCTCAACTCCCGGGCCCCTGGAGACCCACAGCTTAGGTGCGCATGGCTACTACACAGGGCTGCAGTTCCTGTTCCTGATCCGCTGCAAAAGCGACTGGCTGTCTCAGGTCAGGTCCACATTTTTGGACTTATGGTGCATGCACTTGCTCGTGTGCCCCTGGGTTCTAAAAGCAGTGTGAGTCTGCAGATGATAGATGCTGAATCAGGCCTGGGAAGAAAGGCGGATTTGATAGCGTTCGCCCAAGTCAACAGAAACAGCCTCGGCTCACATCACCTAGCTTCCCTAGCATAGGGCAGAATGCTAAGCTGCCCTCTGAGTGCCTTTTGTTGGCCTCTCCCCTAAATAGATGTGCATCACCTCCAAATGTAGCAAGAGATCAGAAATGAGAAATAAACAACCCTCCTCTTTCCCAAAACTTGACCCCCAGTGCCACCTAGTGTCTGCTGTACAACAAGACACCACAAAAGTAATAATCCGGGCACTTAACATAAAGCCCTCATGTCAAAGAGGAAGAATCCCACATACAGGATGAATTCCTTAAAAACGAAAACTCCTCAGAAAGAACATGAAATTTATCCAGAAGACAGCTTATTAGACTTAGAAGTTTCTGAACGAAGTGACAGAGAATTTAAAGTAGCCATTGTAAAGGCTCTGAGAGAAATGAAATCATACTGGCAGAGCACCATAACTGAGAAGAATGACACAAAAAAGGTGATGAATGACATAAAAAAGGAACTCCATGAACAAAAGTAACAATTTAACAAAGAAATTCAAAACATAAGGAAAATAGAGATGGAAATGTGAGAAATAAATAATACAATAAAAGAAGTGCGAAATGAAATAACTGCCATAGAAAACAGGGCCAACCAGATGGAGGAAAGAATTAGTGATATCAAAGATCAGAACATGGAAACAGCTCAGAAAGAGGAAGAGAGGGAATATAGAACCAAAAGTATTGAAAGAACTCTGCAAGAATTATCTGACAGCATGAGACAAAACAACATCAGGATAAGAGGAATAGAAGAAGGGGTAGAGCATTATACAGAGAGCATATACAAACAAATAGTAGATGAGAACTTTCCAAACCTATGAAAAGATCTGGAACCCCAAGTTCAAGAAGAAAACAGCTCCCCTAGATACCTGGACCCTAACAGATCTTCTCCAAGATTCATGGTACTAAAGATGTCCAAAACTAAAGACAAAGAGACAATTCTCAAGGAAGCCAGGGAAGAAACAACTATAACATTTAGAGGAAAACCCATCAGGCTGGCATCAGATTTCTCAGCAGAAACTCTGCAGGCCAGGAGGGAGTGGAATCCAATATTAAAAACTTTAAAAGACAGAAACTTTTAGCCAAGAAAAAATTATCCAGCAAAATTATCTTTCAGATATGAAGGTGGAATAAAGACCTTCTCAGACACACAGAAGCTGAGGGAATTTGCCAGCACAAGGCTGGCACTTCAAGAAATACTGAAGGAGGCTCTTCTACCTGAAACAAAACATCAGGGAAAATGGTATAAAGTTGAGGCAACAAGAAAGAAACAAAAATAAAACAAAAACAAACAAAGAAATAAGTAATGGCCACAGGAAATCCTCACATATTGATCATCACTCTAAATGTTAATGGACTCAACTCACCAATAAAAAGACACAGAGTAGCAGACTGGATTAAAAAACAGAATCCATCTATATGCTGTCTCTAAGAAACACACCTCAGTCACAAGGACAAACACAGACACAGAGTGAAAGGATGGAAAACAGTACTTCAAGCAAATGGTAACCAGAGAAAACCAAGAGTTGCCATGCTGATATCTAATGAAATAACCTTCAGATTAAAAAAATAGTAAAAGACAAAGATGGACATTACATAATGATAAAAGGCACAATACAACAACAAGAAGATTTGACACTAATTAATATATATGCTCCCTACGAGGATGCACCAAAATATACGAAGAAACTACTAAGACATTTGAAAGGAGAAACTGGCAAAAACAATCATTGTAGGAGACTTAAATACCCCACTAACAGCCATGGACAGATCATCCAAACAGAAAATAAATAAGGAAATATCATATCTAAATGACACATTACAGCAATTGGACATAATTGGCATTTACAGGACAATTCATTCAGCAAAAAGAGACTATTCCTTCTTTTCTAGTGCGCATGGAACATTCTCAAGGATAGACCACATGCTGGGACACAAAAGTAGCCTCAGCAAATTCAAGAAGATCAAAATCATACCAAGTGTATTCTCAGAATACAAGGCTTTGAAATTGGAGATCAATTGTAAAAGGAAAACTGATAAAAACACATATACATGGAGATTAAACAACAGCTAATTTATGAAGGGCTGGATAAAAGAACAAATAAAAGATGAGATTAAAAAGTATATAGAAATGAATGACAATGAAAATACAACGTATCAGAATTATTGGGACACAGTGAAAGTGGTAATAATAGGGAAATTTATGCCACTACAGGCCTATCTTAAGAAACAAGAAAAAGCAGAAGCAAACGTCTTAGCATCCCATCTTAAAGCACTAGAAAAAGAAGAGGAGACAAAATGCAAAGTCAGCAGAAGGAAAGAAATAATAAAAATTAAAGGAGAGCTAAACCAATTAGAGAACAGAAGAACAGTAGAAAAAATTAATATTAGGAAGAGTTGGTTCTTTGAGAAACTCAACAAAATTGACAACCCCTGGCTAGACTAATCAAAGGACAAAAGGAAAGAACACAAATATCTAAATTTAGAAATGAAAGGGAAGAAATTACCACTAATACCACAGAAATACAAAGGATTATAAGAAAATATTATGAAGGATTTTATGGCACTAAATTTAACAACCTAGAAGAAATAGACAAGTTTCTAGAAACTTATAGCCTACCAAGACTGAACCAAGAACTGGATGATCTAAATAGACCAATCAATAGCAACAAGATTGAAATGACTATCCATAATCTCCCTAAAGGCAAAAGCCCTGGACCAGATAGTTTCACCAAAGATTTCTATCAAGCATTCAAAGAAGAATTAACATGTATCCTCCTCAGACTCTTCCAAATAATTCAAGAGGAAGCAATACTTACTAACACATTCTATGAGGCCAACATTACCCTAATACCAAAGCCTGGTAAAGACAACACAAACAAAAAACGAAAACAATAAACCGATATCTCTGATGAACACAAATTAAAAAATCCTAAAGAACATATTAGCAAACAGAATACAACAATGCATCAAAAAGATCATACATCAAGATTAAGTGGGATTCATCCCGGGAGCACAAGGAAGGTTCAACATATGAAAATCAATGAATGTGATACACCACATAAACAGAAATCAAAGATAAAGACTATATGGTCATTTCAGTTGATGCAGAAAATGTTTTCAACAGGATACAACATGAACTTATGATCAAAACACTAAATAAAATAGGTAGAGAAGGAAAGTATCTCAACATAATAAAGTCCATATATGACAAACCCTGGGCTAACATCTTACTGAATGGGGAAAGCTGAAACCTATTCCCCTAAAATGAGGAACAAAACCGGGATGCCCCCTGTCACCACTGCTATTTAATATAGTACTGGAAGTTCTACACAGCAATCAGGCAAGAGAAAGGAATAAAATGTATCCAAATTGGGAAAGAAGATGTTAAATTGTCACTATTTGCAGATGACGTGATCCTTTATATAAAAAATTCCAAAGATTCCACCAGGCAACTATTAGAAACAATGAACAAATATAGTAAATTTGCAGGATACAAAATCAATGTACAAAAATCAATAGCATTTCTCAATATAAACAACGGATCCTCAGAAAAAGAAATGAGGGAGTCAATTCTCTTTGCTATCACAACAAAAAGAATGAAATACCTGGGAATTAACTTAACAAAGGACATGACAAACTTACACATGGAAAACTATAAGACACTTTTGAAAGAAATCAGAACAGACTTTAAGAGGTGGAAAAATATCCCCTCTTCATGGATAAGAAGACTTAATATTGTTAAAATGGCCATTCCTCCCAAAGCAATCTACAGATTTAATGCAATACCCATTAGAATCCCACAATCATGCTTTAGTGAAATAGATAAAAGAATTATTAGATTTATATGGAGCCATAAAAGACCTCGAATTTCCAAGTAATACTACATAAAAAGTGTTCGGCTGGTGGCATTACATTCCCTGACTTCAATTTATATTAGGAAGCAACAATAGTCAAAACAGCTTGGTACTGGCAGACGAACAGAAATATACACCAATGGGATAGAACTGAAAACCAAGAAATAAACCCACAAGTTTATGAACAAATAATTTTTGATAAAGGAGCAAAAAACATCCAATGGGGAAAAGACAGCCTGTTTAGTAGGTGGTGCTGGGAAAACTGGAAAAACATATGCAAAAGAATGAACCTGAGCTGTGAACTCTCCCCATATACAAAAATTAAGTCAAAATGGATTAAAGACCTTCATATCAGACCTGCCACAATAAACTGTATAGAAGAAAACATCAGCACTAAACTTATAGAACTGGGACTCAAGGAAGACTTCATGAACCTGACCTCAAAGGCAAGGGAAGTGAAAGCAAAAATAAATGAATGGGACTACATCAAACTAAAAAGCTTCTGCACAGGAAAAGAAACCACCAACAAGTCAAAGAGACAACCAACTAAATGGGAGAAAATATTCACAAATAATGCATCAGATAATTGTCTAATACCTAAAATATATGAAGAACTAATAAGACTTAACAACAAAAAAACAAACAACCCAATTAAAAAGTGGGCAAAAGAACTAAACAGACAATTTTCCCATGAAGAAATACAAATGGTTAGCAGACCTATGAGAAAATGCTTATCCTCATTAGCTATCAGGGAAATGCAAATCAAAACCACAATGAGATACCACCTCACACCTGTCAGAATGGCTGTTATCAACAAGACAAATTATAACAAGTGCTGGAGAGGATGTGGAGAAAAAGGAACTCTGGTACACTGCTGGTGGGAATGCAAATTGGTACAACCACTGTGGAAGACACTGTGGAGGTGCCTCAGAAAATTGGGAATGGAGTTACCATTTGACCCAACAATCCCCCTTTGGGGGATCTACCCACAAAACTTGAAAACTTTTGTCTGCAAAGACTTATGTACCACAATGTTTATCGCAGCACTGTTCACAGTGGCCAACACATGGAAACAACCAAAGTGTCCTGCGACAGATGACTGGATAAAGAAGCTGTGGTACATATACACAATGGAATATTACTCAGCTCTAAGAAAAGATGAAATATTGCCATTTACAACAAAATGGATCGACCTGGAGATCATCATGCTTAGTGAAATAAGCCAGACAGAAAAAACAAAGAACTATGACTTCACTCATATGCAGAACATAAAACTGTAAGCAACAAAGGAAAAAGAAATGAACAAACAAACAAATAACCTATGGACACAATCAAAGTTTAATGTTTATTTGGGGACGAGTGAGTTGGGGAAGGGAGAAAGGCGAGGGGATGGGAGAGAAGGGAGGGGAAGCTAAATATATGGTGATGGACAGAGAAGTCACATTAGGTGGTGAACTCATTATACAACAAGTTGCCAATGCACTGTAGAATTGTATGCCTGAAACCTATGTAATCCTGGCTAACAGATGTCACCCCAAAAAGTCTAACAATAAAAATGAATTAAAAAAGTAAAACTAACTATACAGCTACAGCATGCATTCTCAATGGGCAAGATTGCAGAAATCTTAAATGCTAGAAATAAATTTGCACATAAGCAATTTCTGAAAGTTTTTAGTGGAATTATAATAAAATGAAAAAATGACGTTTTGAGCAGCCATGAAAGTGTGCTGCCCACACCTTCCTTTAAGAAAAAGCTTGCCATTCAGCTTTACGTGAATGTTAACTGCCAGACTTTTGCTAATAGCTCTTTCAGGAGCTTCTTCAACTTTTTTATCTGAAGTGTATTTTCCCCCAAGCAGCCCCATTTAATGACTTATCATGGTAGGGTTCTAGGGCCTAGTCATTTTTGCCTGAAGTAGAACTCCTCCAATGGGCAGTACTCAGTCCACAGTTGTATGTTGAGTTAAACAAGAGAATTGGATCTGCATTATGGTGTGAGAATTCCCTTTTCCAATTCTGTTTTCTCTCCCTCTTCCTTTGGCAATAATCAGGTCTGCATCATAGTCTGAATAATCTCCATACCCAAATCTGCTTTCTCCCCTTTTTATCTCTCACAAGTATTACTCTCTCTAACTCCTTATAAAGCTCTTGGAATCCTAATTCCAAATAGCGTTTATTTCACAGGGGAACAAACTGACATGATATTTAAGAAAGATTATGAAAGCAGTATCTTGATAGGGTAAAAGAGAGTAATGACTGGGCTCAGAGATATGAGCTCAAGGATTTCACACCAATATATTAATAAGTATGGTATGAGTGTGAGAATAAAGCAGTGGAGACCTTCAAGTTACTTAAGTTTCCCCTCTCAGATTGGATGTTGTTTGATCCACTGAGACACAAAATTAGTCCTGCATGGCATCAATCATCAAGTGGAAGGTATATATTACCTCAGAATCAGGCAAGTCCTGGAGACATAAGAAAGTTGCATGATCCAGAGCTCCAGATGCCTATCATTTTTATTACTGCTACATTATCTTCTTCCTCCTTGTCCATACCTATGTTCTCATGAGGAGTTACCTATGATTACTTATCCAAAGAAGAAAAACCTCAAGCTCAGTTTACAATAAGCAGGAACCATCCGAAAGTTGACAGATCCAGTACTCCAGGCTTGCTCTATATGGTCCTGGAAGAAAGTTGTGAGAATGAATCCTCTAGCAGGCAAAACTTTAATAAGTGCAGATGGTTGTTGTTTGTTCCTGAAAGGAGAGATGGCTGGAGGCAGAGGTCTACATTGATTCAAGTGCTCAACTAATGATTTGGTTAAATGTTCAGGGACTTGGGGAAAATTAAATTGGAAAAATGGTGACAAGAAAGTCTGGGAAGAAGTAAATGAATAGATATTTCTGAATGGGCACCAAGTGTGAAGATGTTTGTGCCCCATGTGAATGTCCATCCAAGGGTTACCTAAGCAGAAGAGTATCTTAGTCAGATAGATAACTTTACCTGTTCTGCGGAAGTCAGACAGTGAACCTATTTACCCAGCTACTCCTGTCCTTGCTCTGTTACTCCATTATTCATGAACAAAATAGCTAATGACAGGGCTGGAGATTACACATGGGCTGAGCAACATAGAGTTCTACCTCCTAAGGTATACTTAATTACAGACACTGCTGAGTAACACACCAGCCAAAAGCAGAGATCAACTGTGAGCTTCTAATATGGCACCATTCCCCACAGATATCAGTCAGCTTCCAGGTGGTAGAATGATTGCATTGGACTACTTGCATTAATAGAAATGGCAGTACTTGTTTTTACTGGAATGAACACTTACTCTGTATATGGCTCTACCATTTCTGTCTGCAGTACTTCTGCTAAAACCACTATCAGTGTCTTCTCCCCCTTAATGATATTCTACACAGCATTTCTTCTGACCAAAGGACTCATTTTACAGGCAAAGAATGTGTTAATGAGATCATGTGATGAAGATCCTGAAGTTCACATTGGCGAGAGAGAGATACAGGCTCCAAAGTGTCTTCATAAATCCCAGTTTGTCTTCACAAGTTTGTGTGCTCTTGTAGCTTCCAAATTTGTCTTTGATGGTTCTCCTTCATTCTCATACAGTCTAGGTTATCCTCACAGGTCCCAGCTTGTCCCTGCTCTCCCCGCTCCATGTCCACTTTTCCTCCTTGGTTGCTGGTCCTGATTACTTCATGTCCAACATCAGATGCAGCAGCAACAACCTTACCTATTACTGTTTAATGAGATCCTACAATAGCATACATCAAATTCCTATAATAAATTAATCATTTTGTATCACTCATGGTGGTTCTGCTTCTCTGACCAAACCCTGACCAATATTGCAAGTTATATTAGTTACCTATACAAGTTGCAGTGTTTCTATGTATTGGTTAATTCAAATGACAGTTAAGGTTTATTATTTTGTTTTTCCTTTGATGTTTACTTTTAAGAGGCAAAAAACTTATTTCTTTTTGTGGCAACCTTCTTTACCTTTTGTCCTATAATGTGCTGTTCTGAGCATAATTTAGCATTTCAGATTTTAATTAATTTGGTAATGCATTTCAAAATGTTATAGTAAACCTAACAAGTGGGGTGTCCCTTTGACCTAAGGCTTCATGTGGGTCAGGTGATTCCATATTTCTGTCTTCACTTAACCAGCCATTTCTTAATGTGGGTGCTGATTTAGAAAATATTATTTTATTTGTAATGAATATAAAAATGACTCTCAAAATGGATATATTTTTCTCTGCTTAATTATGGGTAACAGAATATACAATATACCCAAAGCAAAATCAATCTGTAAAAGGATTTTTGGCATAAGCTCTGTCTGCCTTTTGAGTTCAGTTCAACTACTCCAGTGAGACTACAGTCAGCAGAAGCAGCCATAGCAATTCCACAGATCTTTTGGTTAGATGCTTTCTTCTGACATTTTTTTTTTTATTTAAAGAGGAGAAAAAAAGAGCTTGGTGTCTCGGGATGGTAATGGCACCACACATCTCTGTCTGGATGTGGGAAGATCTCAGGGGATCTGTCAGATCCCTAGCTGGGGAAGGGTGTAAGTGTGAAACTAACAAAACCTCATGTATTCATCCATCCCAGAGCAAGAATATATGTCACTGACCTTGGTCATTTATCCAGAAGTTTCTGCTACCTAGTACTTAAGAGATTCCTCAGGAACAGACCCAGGGAATGCTGGGAGCCTCTGCCCAACATGAACAGCCTTCAAGATAATGAAAGATAATTTCTCACTTTTCTCTCCCTGATCATAGTTCTTTATGTTCTCATGTTGCATTAGACAGGTCAGGTGTGGTAGGCAGAATAATGGGTCTTATCCCTAAAGATGTTCATGTCCTAACACCTAGAACTTCTGAATATGTTAAGTTAGTTGGCAAAGGAGAATGAATTGCAGATGCAATGAAAAATGCTAATGAGCTGACCCTAAGATGGACTATCCAGATGAGCCCAACATAATTACATGGGTCCCTATAAGAAGAAGAGGCCAGCAGAATAAAGAGAACTAGAGAGATGGCAATATGAGAAAGACTTGACCAAATGTTCCTGGCTTTGAAAATGGAAGAAAACAGCCATAAATCGAGGAATGCAGGCAGATCCTAGAAGCTGACAAGGTAAAAAAATAAAAAAAGTATTCTCTTCTAGAACTTCCTGAAGGAACACAGACCAACCAACACCTTGATTTTAACGTAGTGAAAAAAGTTTTGGACTTCTGACATCTCAAACTGTAAGAGTTAGAATTTGTGATGTTTTAAGAACTACTCGGTTTGTGATAATTTGTTACAGCAGCAATAGAAAACTAATACACTGGAACACAGGTATTTTTTCAACATTAAATTGTGTTAGTCCTGACTAAATGGCCATTTAAGAGGCTTTCTTTGTGGCGTTTTCTCTTTCTTCTTGTCTGCTCTGCTCTGTACAAATTCTGATTTTTTAAAACCCTTTCATTTCCCATGTGAAGTTTGTTTGTTCAAAACAGTTTAGGCTGAAGCTCATAACTGCTTATGATTTATATTCGTGCACACTCATCTCCCTCCTAACCTTCTTTCTTTATCCAATCTGTTCTATGTCTTTATATACCATCTTGCTCCACCCAAAGACCACTGGGACTTGCTCCTGCTCTGAATCTTATGCCAAGATTAAACACATAGCCCTGGACCCATTCTCCTCCTGTATTAAAAAAATCATATTTCTCCAGTGCAACTTTCTTACTAAATATTGGATAAACAAGTTGGTTAACCTATTTCACAATAAGTCCCTTTCCTTGAACTATCTGAGGAGTGCTTACCACAAAGCAAGAAAGAAATGAGACATGTAGTGATGGAGAATATGGGGGAAGGATAGCATTAGAATATAAATGTAACTTCCTTTTAATTAACCAGTATTGTATGACTGCTGAAACAGATCACTTGTCTGATTTCAGAATTATCTCTTCACCTTTGTTACAAGTTCAATACTCTCTGAGAACATAAGAATTATTTTCTGTGGTCTCATAGACTTCCCAAACTCCATATTCATTATTCTCCAAAATTATTTCTCCTCTTGCTTTATATGGTACCTGAACTGGAATATCACTTATGTTTATTCACACATTTGTTCACTGAACAATAGTCATTGAACACCTTCTCCATGCAGGCACTGCACTGGATGCTGAGGAAAAGGTACTTAACAAGTTATGAATATCTAAAATGAGTAGGCATTTTTCCTGGGGGACAAGGTATAAGAGAAACATTTTAAACATAAGGACCTGCATAGAAAAAGCCCCACAGGCACAGAATAAATTAATATGATTAGGGAATATAAAACATTTTTGGTATGGATGGAGTATAAAGATAGGGGAGAAAAGAATGACAAGAGATGAAGTTGGAGAAAGGGGCATAATTAAAAGACAGACTAAGGTGTTTGTTCTTTACTTTAAGAAGAAAATGATACTATCAAACACTATTGAGAAAAAGAATGGCATGGTTAAATTTACAAGCAAAAGAAGTTAGTCTGGCCACAGTGTGGAGGACAAACTGGAGAAAAAAAGGTTTAGTAAAAAACTATAATAGCACAGGCAATAAAATACAAAGTCCAGATGTAAGGCAGTAGCAGTACTGATGGAGGGGAAGAAGAGTTAAGAGATATTCCAGAGGATGGTGAATGATTAGATGTAAAAGGATCAGTGAAAGGGACTTGTCTAAGTAGAATCCATGGGGTCTGTCCTGACTGATTAATGTAACTAAATAGCTTACAAATATATATTGAATTTCTATTAAACACAGAGCTACAAAGATAAATAAGACACAAACCCAGCCCTTTTATGGAGCTTATCATCCAATAAAGAAGCTAAACACACAGATAATTTCAGTAAAATATGCCATATACTATGCTAAAAATCTAACTATATGTCATTGAATTTCCAAATGGAATATAGTCCAGTCTGGTGTCACATAGAAGAACTTATTGAAGAAGGTGTGTTCGGACTTTGTAGATAAAAAAAAAGTGAAAAAGGAACGCATAGTACTTTTAAGAGGCTTTACTGGGAATGATGTGTAGTTTGATAGTAGTAGACTGTACACAAGGAGTAAGAAATGATAGGACATGATACTTAAGTATCACATAGGATATAAATCATAAAGATCCTCATATAGCATGGTAAGAGAATTGACTTTCACTCTCTAGATGATGAATATCCATTGAAAATTTTAAATATTTTTGTGTAATGGTCAGATTTGTGTTTTAGAAATGTCATCATGACTACTAGAAGCAAGAAGAGTTATTAAGAGGTAGTTATAGTAGTCCAGACAAGAAATGATGGAGGCCTGAATCAGGCTTGGATAATCAGAAAAAATTTTTTTGAAAAATGCTTAATAGGTAAAATCAGGAGTACTTAGTGGTTGATGAAGGCTGGGTAAAAGAGAGACAGTGAAGAAAAGGAAGAAGTCTAGGATCACTGTCAAGTTGCATTATTAGGTGCCTAAGTAGATAATGATGAAATTTACTGAAAATAACAGTGGATAATGAGTTCATTTAGGGCCATATTTAGATCAAGATACTGGCATATGCAACAGGCAATTAGAAATTTGGGTCTGCAGCACAGGGAAGGGGTCTGAACAGAATATATTTTATATGTTATTGACATCCAAATTATAGTTGAAGCTGGGATATGATGATATGACTCAAGAAAAGCATATAAAAGAGAAAAACCGTGGACCAAGGAGGAATACTGGAATCCCATCAAAATTTAAGGAAAAGGAAGAAGAGAAAGAACTAGTGAAGAAGACTGAAAAAGAGTGGCCAGAGAGACACAAGAAAAAACAAACAAACAAAACTAGTATTATGAAAATCCAGAAAATAAAATGTTTTAAAGTAAAGAGGGAGTCAAAATAATTTCTAATATCACAGATATATCCAATAAGTTAAACATAGAGAGGTATCCATAGTATTTTTCAACATGGAGGTCATTGGCCACCTTGGTCAAAAGTCTTTTAGTGGAGTGGTGAGAACATAAGCTCAATTGCATTGCTATGAGGATTGCATGACAAGTAAGGAAGCAAAGAAAGCAAAAATATAATATTCTTTCAAGAAATATGACTTTCAAAAGTAAGTGAAAAATAAGGCAATATTAAGGGGGATGTAAGTTAATGAAAATTTTTTTTCTGTAAAGAGAATTAGTTGAATATATTTTCATATTTTTGTAGACAAAGAGCTGAATAGATCATTAGGTAGGAGATAGATAAATACATAGATAGATAGATAGATAGATAGATAGATAGATAGATAGATAGACTGTGGGGAAATTAGTAGAGAGGAACCACAAAGATATAGAATAAAGAGCACCAAACTGGCCTCAGAAAAAGACCAAGATAGAACCAAGAACCAGGGTAAGGGGAATGGACTTGAATAAAAGAAAAGCTATATCTTTCACTGAAAATGGAGGTAAATAGAAAGATTGGGTGTTGGTGAAATATAGTATATATAGGTGGAGCAGTAATAAGCTGGGTAAACTCAAGCCTGAAATTTTAACTTCAGTAATGAATTAGCACAATATCTCTGCTGCTGGATGAGTAAGGGACTTAAAGAAACCTGGAAATTTTGAGGAGAATCACTGATAGAAATTATGAGAAAAAAATGATGGCCAAGAAGTATCAAGGACTCAGCTGAGATTGAGGTTCTATCAATTTGCAGCAAGGTTTTTTTCTCTTGCAGCACAAAGAGACTCTAGGGCAAGACCAAAGAAGCATATTATGGGATCATTTCCAGATGATTGGTGTTTAGCTTAGAAAATTCAAGAAAAGGAAAATTCAAGGAAAGATAGGAATATAGTAAGTGGTAGTGCCACTCACTAAGACAAGAAGGAGATACATTTTCTCTGACTTGTTATTTTTCCAAGGAAACTCTTTGTGGCAGTAGAAAGTACAAAATGTTATAAGTATCATAGACCAATGTTCTAGTCCTAGTACATACTATCTCTGAGATCTTGGATCAATTCTTCCATTTTTCTGGGCCTCGTTTTTTCCATTCACCCATGATATATTTAGATAGCCTCTAAGGCTTTTCCAAATATGACATGCTATGACAATGAAATATAATGTGATTCTGAGTTAGGACCAAGAAAGTCTGGTAGAATGCATCTTAGTGTGGACATGTGCTGCCAGGTTCAGACAGTCCAATTGGATTAAATCTGGTCATGTCTACCCTCTTTGCTAATCAAGACTACTCCTAATTTCTTAAATCTCTGAACCCAAAGATACAGGCACAGATCAATACAAAACAACATGGAGATCACCCCGGATATCTCCAACTAGTATCAAATACAGGGCTTAAACCTCACCATTTCTGATATATTCAGAAAGGGAAAAACATACCCTTAGAAGCAGAGGTCAAATGTACCTGTTTGCTTATGAATACTAATGCATTTGTGTTAATCTGTGGCCTTCTAATGCTATGCATTCATAGTAAGTAAATTCATTCCAAAACTTAAAGTTAGAAGGATAATACCCTCAGCGTTTAAGGCCTTAAGAAGTAGAAATTTTAGGGTTTATGGCTTCCATGGAATATGTTAAGGCATTTCAAATTTAGCTTGACTTGAAATTCTAAGCCAAGAGGATAAGGATAAGCTTTGAGCTCACTTAACTTTTAAATCAAATAAACATTCTGACAGATTTGAAATATTAAATTTATCTTCCTTAAATGGCTGAAGGACTAAATACTTTATTTTACCTCTGAAGTACTGAGGTAAAACTCTGAATGACTGTCTACTACAAAAGCAAATCCTATGATTTGGGTTGAATTTCAGAATTTATTTATTAATGTTCTGCCATATAGGTTGGTCCTCTGCAATTCTGCCTCACACTAGTATCTACATTTCCTCCAAACCAAGCCTTTGTCTAGTGCACACATTCATTCATTCATTTATTTAGTCAGTAATCATATATTATGAGTGACTACCATGTCCTGAGTATTGTTCTTGGTGTTGAAAATGCATCAATGAACAAATAAGATATCACTCTTGGTTTCAAGGAACGCCAATGCTAACGGTAAAGGCAAACACAAAAATATGCCATAACTATAAAGAAGAGATTGATAATAAACATATGGTTAAGAATCAGAACAATTTTTTCCTTTTTTTCTTTTTTTATTGTTAAATTTATTGGGGTGACATTGATTAGTAAAAGTTACATAGGTTCCAGGTGTACAATTCTACAATATGTTGTCTGTGTATTATATTGTATGTTCATCACCCAGTCAGTTCTCTTTCCATCACCATATATTTGTGTCCCTGTCTCTTCTCCTTCACCACCTCCCCTCTTACCCTCAGATAACTACTAAATTATTCACTGTGTCCATGACTTTTGTTTCTTTGTTACTTTCAGTTTTATGTTCCACATATGAGTGGAATTGTGCAGCTCTTGGTTTTTTCTCTCTGGCTTATTTCACTTAGCACAATGATCTCAAGGTCCATTTATATTGTTATAAATGACCCTATTTCATCTTTTCTTATACCTGAATAGTATTCCATTGTGCAAATGTACCACAACTTCCTTATCCAGTCATCTATCAGAGGACACTTTGGTTGTTTCCATGACTTGGCCCCTGTAAATAGTGCTGTGATGAACATTGGGGTATATAAGTCTTTGCAGACTCAGGTTTTCAAGTTATTTGGGTACATACCCAGAAGAGGGATTCCTGGGTCATATGGCAATTCTATTCTTAGTTTTTTGAGCAACCTCTATACTGTTGTCCATAATTGTTGTACCAGTTTGCATTCCCACCAGCAGTGTATGAAGGCATTTTTTTTCTCCACAATCTCTCCAACACTTGTTTTTCCTTATCTTGTTGATAATGACCATTTTCACAGGTGTAATATGGTATCTCATTGTGGTTTTAATTTGCATTTCCCTAACAGTTAGTGAAATTGAGCATTTTTTCACATATCTGTTGGCCATTTATATCAGACCAATTTTTTAAGTGTCTGACCTTGGGAAAGTTACATATCTTCTCTTAATCTTAAATTCCACTATACATTAACAAAAAAAATAATGCCAGGGTTTACTTCAGAGTGGTATAGTGAGGATTCAAGTTTAGAATATAATAAATAGCTGATAAATGGTAGATATTGCTATGCTTATTTACAGTAATAATGGTAACAATAATAGCAACACAGGTTCTTTCTGTAGGCATGACTGAAGGAAGGCTTTATTCTCATTTGAATGGTGACCTGAAAAATAAGTAAGGTTTCTAATAAAGATAAGAAGGTAAAGGTAATTCAATGGGATAGTTTGTGCAAAGATATAGAGATGTATAAAAAATTTTAGCATGTGTGGGGGAGTTAATAACTAAGGTATAGAAGACCTAGAGAGACCTAAGTCTACAAAAGTTGCCTTATAAACATAAGGTCTTCGTTCCCCATTATTTGGTAATAACCAAATAGTTGTTAATCAAAACTTCAGAGAAAATAATACTTTTTTCCAACCAAGATAAAGTAACAAGGACCAGATTTACTTGTCCACATGAAACAACCATAAAAGAAACGAGGAAAATATATGTTTAAAATGCTGTTTACAAACACTGTAAACATCAAATAATGAAGGGCAGGGAGAGAAATCAGAAACAAATAAGGTGAACTCTAAAATAACCCCAACTTACTGCCTTGAGTTTCTAGGCCATAGAGCAGAAAAAGAAAAATCAGGCACAGCCCAGCAAACTTGAGTTGAAATGACAGAAATGAGAATCCCCGAGAGCCCAAGGTAGTAAGTATTCTCCACTTAAGAGCAAGTTATACAGAGAGAGAAAGTTTGCCATGGAGATATGCAGAGGTTTCCCCTCAAATATTCAGCAAATTACTGATCAATGCATATCTGTGAGTAAATTATTCATATCAAGGCTAGGGAGATAAATTAGTCAGCTCAGTCTGCCATAACAATTTACCATAGATTGGGTGGCTTAGACAACAGAAATGTATTTCTCACCGTTTTGGAGGCTAGAATTCTCAGATAAATGTCTAGCAGCATTGATTTTAAGTGGGGGCTTTCTTCCTGCCTTACAAAGTGAAGCAAGTTGAACAAGGCAGCAATGACCACTGAGAAACCATCAAGTATGCCAACATACACATAATGGGAGTCCCATGAGAGAAGAGAAAAAAATGACCAAAAGAATATTAGAAGAATAAGGGCTGAAAATATCCTAATTTGATGAATAACAATCTGCACATCTAAGAACTCCACAAACTCCAAATATAAGCTCTGCAGGATATATCACAGTCAACCTGTTGAACAATGAAAAGAGAATTATGAAAGCATCAAGAGATAAATGGCTCAACTCACATAAGTGATCTTTAATAAAATTAAACCCCAAGTTCAAGAAGAAAACAGGTCCCCCAGATACCTGGACCCCAACAGAACTTCACCAAGACACATGGTACTAAAGATGTCCAAAACTAAAGACAAAGAGAGAATTCTCAAGGCAGCCAGGGAATAAAAGAACTATAACCTTTAGAGGAAAACCCAACAGGCTGGCATCAGATTTCGCAGAAGAAACTCTGCAAGCCAGGAGGGAGTGGAATCCAATATTCAAAAATTTAAAAGAGAGAAATATCCAGCCAAGAATAAATTATCCAGCAAAATTACCTTTCAAGTATGAAGGTGGAATAAAGACTGTCTCAAATGAACAGAAACTGAGGGAATTTGTCATCAAGATACCAGCACTTCAAGAAATACTGAAGGAGGCTCTTCAGCTTGAAACAAAACATCAAGAAAAATGGAACACAGTTGGGGCAACAAGAAAGAAACAAAAACAAACAAACAAACAAACAAACAAAATCAAAAAAAGAAATAAGTAATGGTCACAGGAAATCCTCACATATTGATCATCACTCTAAATGTTAATGGACTGAACTCACCAATAAAAAGACACAGAGTTGCAGACTGGATTAAAAAACAGAACACATCCATATGCTGTCTCCAAGAAACACACCTCAGCCTTAAGGACAAACACAGACTCAGAGTAAAAGGATGGCATACAATACTCCAAGCAAATGGTAACCAGAGAAAAGCAGGAGTGGCCATACTGATATCTGATGAAATAAACTTCAAGGTTAAAAAGATAGTAAAAGACAAAGATGGTCATTACATAATGATAAAAGGCACAATGCAACAACAAGAAGAGTTGACACTAATCAACATATATGCTCCCAACCAGGATGCACCAAAATACACAAAGAAGCTACTAACAGACTTGAAAGGAGAAACTGATGAATAAACAATCATAGTGGGAGACTTAAACACCCCGCTAACCGCCATGGACAGATAATCCAAACAGAAAATAAATAAGGAAGTAACATCTCTAAATGACATATTACAGCAAATGGACATAATTGACATTTACAGGACACTTCATCCAGCAAAAAGAGACTATTCCCTCTTTTCTAGTGCGCAGGAACATTCTCAAGAATAGATCACATGCTGAGACACAAAAGTAGTCTCAGCAAATTCAAGAAGCTTGAAATCATACCAAGTGTATTCTCAGACCACAAAGCTTTGAAATTGGAGATCAACTGTAAAAGGAAAGCAGAAAAAAACACATATAAATGGAAATTAAACAACAGCTTAATAAAAAAGGACTGGATAAAAGAACAAATAAAAGATGAGATTAAAAAATATATAGAAACTAATGACAATGAAAATACAAGTTATCAGAATTATTGGGACACAGTCAAAGCGGTAATAAGAGGGAAATTTATATCATTACATGCCTATGTTAAGAAACAAGAAAAATCACAAGCAAACATCTTAGCATCCCATCTTAAAGAACTCGAGAAAGAAGAGCAGACAAAACCCAAAGTCAGCAGAAGGAAAGAAATAATAAAAATTAAAGAAGAGCTAAACCAATTAAAGAACAGTAGGAAAATAGAAAAAATTAATATAACGAAGAGCTGGTTCTTTGAGAAAGTCAACAAAATTGACAAATCCCTGGCTATACTAATCAAAGGAAGAAAGGAAAGAACACAAATATCCAAACTTAGAAATGAAAGGGGAGAAATTACCACTGATACCACAGAAATACAAAGGATTATAAGAAAATATTATGAAAAACTTTATGTCATGAAATTTAACAACTTAGAAGAAATGGACAAGTTTCTAGAAACTTATAGCCTACCCAGACTGAACCAAGAAGAACTGGATAATCTAAATAGACCAATCAATAGCAACGAGATTGAAATGACTATACATAATCTCCCTAAAGGCAGAAGCCCTGGACCAGATGGTTTCACCAACGAGTTCTACCAAGCATTCAAAGAAGAATTAACACGTATCCTCCTCAGACTCTTCCAAAAAATTAAAGAGGAAGCAATACTTCCTAACTCATTCGATGAAGTCAACATTACTCCAATACCAAAGCCTGACAAAGACAACACAAAAAAAGAAAACATTAGACCAATTTCTCTGATGAACACAGATGCAGAAATCCTGAACAAAATATTAGCAAATAGAATACAACAATGCATCAAAAAGATCATACATCATGATCAAGTGGAATTCATCCCGGGAGCACAAGGATGGTTCAACATATGAAAATCAATCAAAGTGATACACCACATAAACAAAATCAAAGATAAAGACCATATGGTCATTTCAATAGCTGCAGAAAAGGCTTTCGACAAGGTACAACATCAATTTATGATGAAAACATTAAATAAAATAGGTATAGAAGGAATGTAACTCAACATAATAAAGGGCATATATGACAGGCCCTTGGCTAACATCATACTGAATGGGGAAAAGCTGAAACCTATTCCCCTAAAATCAGGAACAAGACAGGAATGCCCCCTGTCACCACTGTTATTTAATATAGTACTGGAAGTTCTAGCCACAGCAATCAGGCAAGAGAAAGGAATAAAAGGTATACAAATTGGGAAAGAGTTCAAATTGTCACTATTTGCGGATGACATGATCCTTTATATAAAAAAAATTCCAAAGATTCCACCAGGAAACTATTAGAAACAATTAATGAATATAGTAAAGTTGCAGGATACAAAAATCAATGTACAAAAATCAACAGCATTCCTTTATACAAACAATGAATCCTCAGAAAAAGAAATGAGGGGGTCAATTCCTTTTGCTACCACAACAAAAAGAATGGAATATCTGGGAATTAACTTAACAAAGAATGTCACAGACTTATACACAGAAAACTATAAGACATTTTTGAAAGAAATTGGAACAGACTTCAAGAGGTGGAAAAATATTCCCTGTTCATGGATAAGAAGACTTAACATTGGTAAAATGGCCATTCTGCCCAAAGCAATCTACAGATTTAATGCAATGCCCATCAAAATCCCACAATCATACTTTTGTGAAATAAATAAAAGAATTATTAGATTTATATGGAACCATAAAAGACCTCGAATTGCCAAAGCAATACTACATAAAAAGAATCAGGCTGGTGGCATTACACTTCCTGACTTCTAATTATATTACAAAGCATCAATAGTCAAAACAGCTTGGTACTGGCAGAAGAACAGAAATATAGACCAAGGGAATAGAACTGAAAACCCAGAAATAAACTCACAAATTTATGAACAAATAATTTTCGATAAAGGAGCAAAAAACAGACAATGGGGAAAAGACAGCCTCTTTAGTAGGTGGTGCTGGGAAAGCTGGAAAAACTTTTGCAAAAGAATGAACCTGAGCTGGGAACTCTCTCCATATACAAAAATTAACTCCATATGGATTAAAGACCTTCATATAAGACCTGCAACAATAAACTGTATAGAAGACATTGGTACTAAACTTATAGACCTAAGACTCAAGGAAGACTTCATGATCCTGTCCTCAAAGGCAAGGGAAGTAAAAGCAAAAATAAATGAATGGGACTATATCAAAGTAAATAGCTCTGCACAGCAAAAGAAACCATCAACAAGGTAAAGAGACAGCCAACTGAATGGGAGAAAATATTTGCAAATAACGCATCAGATAAGGGTCTAATATCTAAAATACATAAAGAACTAATAAGACTTAACAACAAAAAAACAAACAACCCAATTGAAAAGTGGGCAGAAGAACTAAACAGACACTTCTCCCATGAAGAAATACAAATGGCCAGCAAACATATGAAAAAATGCTTATCGTCATTAGCTATCAGGGAAATGCAAATGAAAACCACAATGCGATACCACCTCACACCTGTTAGAATGGCTGTTATCAAGAAGACAAGGAATAACAAGTGCTGGAGATGATTTGGAAAAAAAGGAACTCTGGTACACTGCAGGTGGGAGTGGAAACTGGTATGAACACTGTGGAAAGCAGTGTGGAGGTTCCTCAGAAAATTGGGAATGGAGCTACCATTTGACCCAGCAGTCCCCCTTCTGGGCATCTACCCAAAAGACTTGAAAACCTTTGTCCACAAAGACTTATGTACCCCAATGTTCATCGCAGCGTTGTTCACAGTGGCCAAAACATGGAAACAACCAAAGTGCCCTGCAACAGATGACTGGATAAAGAAGCTGTGGTACATATACACAATGGAATATTATTCAGGTATAAGAGAAGATGAAATATTGCCATTTGCAACAAAATGGATGGACCTGGAGATCATCATGCTAAGTGAAATAAACCAGACAGAAAAAACAAAGAACTCTATTACTTCACTCATATGTGGAATATAAAACTGAAAGCAAAGAAATAAGAAATGAAGAAACAAATAACCCATGGACACAATCAATAGTTTAATATTCATTTGGGGATGAGTGCGTCAGGGAGGGGAGAAAGGGGAGTGGGTGGGAGAGGAGGTGGGGAAGCTAAATATAAGGTAAGGGAAAGAGAAGTCACATTAGGTGGTGAACTTAATATACATCAAGTTGACAATACGCTGTAGAATTTTATGCCTGAAATCTATGTAATCTCTGCCAACAGATGTCACCCCAATAAGTCTAACAATAAAAATGAATTTAAAAAACTAATTAATTAATTAATTTGATTCAAGTACAACTAGATTGTTTTAACTTAAGATGTCCATTGTAATCCTGTTCCTATCACTATGAAGCAACCCAAATATATATTAAGAGAAACAAGAATTAAATTTAAGAATGACATATTAGAATATTTCTAATAAAATAAAGCACTGGAGGAATAAAAAAAAACCACTAATAGTCATAAGGTGTTTATAAAACAAGAACTAAAATAACATTAATATATATACTTTAAATGTGTAAATTATTGTTTAAATAATATTTCAGTAAAACTGTAAAAGAATACAATAAAAAATGGAAAAGTATTATGTGATATAATAATAAGTAAATATAGCAAAATAAAAAGAGCATATTGACACTGGTTAAAACAACTATAGAAATGTCATGTATATCAATTGGAAGACAATGCATGAAATGAAAAGTGAATCTGAGACAGAAAATGGATAAATAATATTTTCTTCTCAATGGGTTATTTAAAGTTGCTATTACAGCACTATTTATAATAAGGAAGATTAAATGTTTCTTAAAATTGATTAAATAACAAAGGCATTAAAAACTAAAGTGGATGGCTTAGGAATTCCATTGAAATCTTTCTGCTTATTTTAAGAAAAGCTAGCTAATCTGTTTCTAAAGCACCAAAATGCACTTGATATTTATAGGAAAAGTGAAGAGCTGTTTTGTTGTTGATGTTTCACAAACATATATTACATCTTGTTTAGATTGGGAAAAGAGTCACCAAAACCAGGCTTTCAAAAAAAGTTGTATTAAAATAATTTTGCACCCAGGTTTGATGAAGAAGCACCAGAACTGCTAACTGGTTCTCCTAGCCAAAACAGGAGCAGTTTAGGACTTGTGAGCATGATAGCCTGGTCACTGAACACAGACTCTGAAGCACTTTGTGTCTGGAGTAGCTAAGAAAAACGAGATGGTTGAACAAACACAGTCTAGACCCATATTTTTCTGATCAAGTTTGGCATATAATGATAAAACCAAAGAAAGCTTTTTCTCTTCTGGCTTGTTGTACAGTAAAATATGAAGGTGTGCTGATAAAGTTTGCCTCCACTGCAATATTTTTTGTTACATTAGACATATCTTGGTATAATTGGTTCTGTGTAGTCACATGGTGTATTTTCTCCATCATTGTTGATCTTGCACTCACAGATACTGCTTACATTTTTCACCCAGTGAACATCAAAATGGAAGTGTTCAGATGTTCATTTCAAAAAGTGTGGTGTTATTGAATTAACAGCAAAAAAATTTCCTCAAATTGAAATTTACTAATGAATGCAAATCTTTGATGGCGATCAGTGTGTTGATATGAGTACGGTGAGATGCTGAATAAGGTGGTTAAAAGATGGAGAAGCAGAGTACACTGCTTTGAGTGACAAACCACTAAGTGGAAGGCTGATGACTACAAGTGATCAGCTTCAAGATTGTAGTAGTTTATTGAAGTGTGTGGTGGTTTTATAGGCAAATAATTATGTAACTTTGAAAATAAATGATGTAGGTATATTTGTTTTTTATTTGATTAAAATATCTTCTCCTATTCGTTTTCTATTTAAGTAGAGGCAACATTTATTAGTCTGTCCTTGTATAAAGAACATATTCGAGGGATACCTGGAATTCATATAGGAATGAATTGTCAAAGAAACCCTTAATATGGCACTTTATTGGTGAGTCCATATATCAGAGTTCATTCTCTCACCTCAGGACTTACTATCTGGAAAGACTGTTACCTCTCCCCAAACAATTTCAGCAATTGTTGGATTTTTCTTTTTGGATCTCTAATTAAAAAACATATAGCCTCCCCCAAAGCATGTGATTATTGTTTAGCAAAACAACAGTGTTTTCTCATGAGAAAAGTAATCAAACAATAATGGTTTAGAATATGGTTTATGTTACAAACAGTGGCAAGGAAAGTGTATTTAAAATGGTCTTCAGGAGCAGAAGTGTGAAAACAAATGGAGTTGGAAGTGAAAGCAAATATTCTATAACCTTAGCTCCCTTTTATAGCCTGAAAGGCTAGGCAACCAATAACTGGATTTTCAAAATCACAGACCCACATGTCTCATAGTTGAAGAAGACTTTGGACATCATCGATTAAAATGACTTATAAACTTTCATAGATATACAAATTTTTATTAACATTGAAATATTTCTTGGAATCTCACTATCTAAAAGATACTTAAAAAGTCATGTCTTGATCAAAGCAGGAACAGGAATCTCAGAGACCTTTCATCTTCATAGCCTTTCTCCCAAATATGATTTCACAGCCTCTTCCCTTTGACTCCTAAAAGAATCCTTTACAAGACACTGTTTTTTTTCATATGGGGAAACTGAGGCCCATAAAAATAAAGAGCCTACTCAACATCACTAGGCTAGTTAGTGGCAGGGTTGTGACTAGAACCCAGGATTTTAAACACAGAGTGTTTTCTGCTATATCATTCTAAAAAGTTTACAGAAATTTCAGAAAGCAACAATAAATTTATTTTCACTTATGTTCACTTTACTTAGAGGGGCATGTTAGTGCTCTCATTTCTAAATCTCATTTCCATTGCCCATATTTTAGTTGGGTTTCTTTACTTGCATGAGTAGAAGCCAGGAGTTGGAATAGTAACATGGTTTCAGGGAACTGTACATTCTATTTAAAAAGCTTTTCTTAGCAGCAAAGGATTTATCATTTTGAAGCTGGAACTAAATTTGATAATAAAAGTGCTATAAGGATAGTGCCTGGCACTTAGTAGATGGCAAATAAATGTTAGTGTCCTTTCATTCTCTTCTTCATATGGATTGGAAGCCATATTTCCAAATGTCAGGATGAACAGAGCACTTGTCAAAATAATAGGATTCCAATTATGTAGATAAATACCTTCACTGGTTTCCTCAAGAATCTGGGGAGTCTTGAACATTTTACTTAAAGAAACACAAGTAAAGATCCTTATATGTTTCTCTGCCTATCTGGCATATCCTTCTGCAAATCCTCTGTGATGTCTACTCCAGATTAAAAAATCAAAAAAGATGAGTTATTGCTGCTTAAATGCATCATTGTGATAATGAAATTAATCAGTCGCAATGGCAGCTTTAGAGCTGCAGGAAAGCTTACAAAGTAGTAGTGGTTAAGAAGTAGCTGATGGAGAGAGAAGCAGAATGCAATCAAAGATGAAATACAGCAAAATAAAATCAGGTTTTCAAAAAACTCTCGGGTGTGGAGAAAAAAAAATACTGGCACAGTGCTGTTGGGGATGCAAATTGGTACAACTGCTTTGGAAGACAGTATGGATGTTCCTCAGAAATTGGGAATGAAGCTACCATTTGACCCAGCAATCCCCGTTCTGAGTATGTACTCCCAAAAATTTAAAACCTTAGTCTACAAGGAGTTATGTACCCCAATGTTCATCACAGTGCTGTTCACAGTGCCCAAGACATGAAAGCATCCAAAGTGCTCTTTGAGAGATGACTGGATTAAGAAGCTGTGGTACATATATACAATGGAATATTATTCAGCTATGAGAAATAATGAAATACTGCCATTTGCAAAAATATGGATGGACGTAGAGATCATCAAGCTAAGTGAAATAAGCCAGACAGAAAAAAACGAGAACCATGAGACTCCACTCATATGCAGAATAAAAACTGAAAACAACAAAGAAACAAAAACTCATAAACACAATAAATACTTTAGTGGTCCCAAGGGCAAAGAGGGAGAGAAGGGAAGAGAAGAGAGGAGGAGAGAGAGAGAGAGAGTCAAGTACATGGCGATGGAACGAGAACTGACTCTGGGTGGTGAACACTTAATGCAACACATAGATGATGCACTGTAAAATTGTATCCCTGGAGCCTGTGTAATTTTTGTTAACCAATGTCACTCCAATAAGTTTAACAATAAAAAAGTGTCAGCAATTAAATGTCAATAGGGCCTTGGAATAAAGGAAAAAGAAGGTTATTATTCAAAGTCTAATGAAGAAAATGTTTGCAGAGGTTATGGTTCTTTCCCTGTTTTATTTTTTGTTTCTCAAAAGACTTTCAATTTCTCTAAATCTAATAAATAGGAAGAAAACGTTCTCATTAATTGTACAATATGTGTCCATGTGGACATGGTATAATTCAGTAAGCCAGTATGTAGAAAAAATGGGGACTGAAGTGCAGGGCCTCAGGTTCATCTGTGCCAGTTGTCTGTCTTCCAATGAGAAAGTCCATTCCCTTTTTTAGCCCTAAATTTCCCCATCTAGAAAATGACAGGGTATGGGTTCCCTGGAGGTGTTGTGGCTAGACTTTGGGGCTCTCAACACTGCAGCCTGGGTTCGATTCTCAGCCAGGAAACAACCAAAAAAGAAAAAACACGAAAAAAAGAAAGAAAATGACAGGTTACACTAGACACTCTAAGGTAGATATATCCTTTCAATTCTTACATTCCAGAACTCTGTGGCTCGTTGAAGTTTTATTACAAAGATCATTTTTAGTGTGTTGTATATATCTTCTTCTAAGGTGGGAAATTTGAGTCCTAAGTACTAAGTTCAATTTACTTTTTTTTTAACTTCCAAATTGTTTCATTTTAATCTAATTCAGTTGTGAATATGTGCTTAGGGATAACTTTCACTTTGAGTTTGACAATATTCCAAAGAACAATTAGACTCCCTTTGTAAAAACTAAAAAGTATATGCAAGAAACAGTAGGAACAAAGTTGGCTTCCTAAGATTAATATATAATTTCAATGAGAAGCGGCTCACAATCTTCTTTCTACAATATCCCAGAAGTTCTGAACATTATGTATATGTGACAGGGACTAAGAATTTACTTAATGAATGTGTGTTCTTCATTAATTCATTATTTTCTCTTTCCATCACCATATATTTAGCTTCCTTTCGCTCCTCTCCCACCCCTCCTCCTTCTCCCATCCGCTCTCCACTTGTCCTCAAATAAATATTAAAGTATTGATTGTGTTACAGCTTTTTGTTTGTTTGATTTAATTTGTTCCTATCAGTTTTATATTCTGCATATGAGTGAAGTCATACAGTTTTTTTTTCCTGCCTGGCTAATTTCACTTAGTGTGATGATCTCTATTTCCATCCATTTGGTCACAAATGGCAGTATTTTGCTTTTTCTTATAGCTGAGTAATATTCCATTGTGTACATGTACCACAGCTTCTTTATACAGTCATCTGCCACAGTGCCCTTTGGTTGTTTCCATGTTTTGGCCACTGTGAACACTGCTGCAATGAACATTGGAGTACATAATTCTTTGTGGACTAAAGTTTTGAAGTTTATGGGTAGATCCCCAGAAGGTGTATTGCTAGGTCATATGGTAACTTCATTCCCAGTTTTCTG
Source organism: Lyroderma lyra (assembly GCA_004026885.1). NCBI lineage: Eukaryota > Metazoa > Chordata > Mammalia > Chiroptera > Megadermatidae > Lyroderma > Lyroderma lyra. The sequence continues at coordinate 32,301 of PVJL010006038.1, read as the reverse complement.
AGGAACCTCAACATCATCTTTCATAGTGGTTGAACCAGTTTGCACTCCAACCAGCAGTGTGCTAGAGTTCCTTTTCTCCACATCCTGTTCAGCAATTGTTATTCTTTGTCTTGTTGATAATAGTCATTCTAACAGGTTTGAGGTGGTATCTCATTGTGCTTTTGATTTGTATTTCCCTGATAGATAATGAGGATGAGCATTTTTTCATATGTCTACAGGCCATTTGTATTTCTTCATCGGAGAAGTGTCTGTTTAGTTCCTCTACCCACATTCTTATTGGGTTGTTTGCTTTATTGTTGTTAACTCATATTAGCTCTTTATATATTTTAGATATTAGACCATTATCCGATGTGTTGTTTGCAAATATTTCCACCCATTCAGTTGGCTGTCTCTTTGCTTTTTAGATGTTTTTGTTTGTTTCTTTTTTGTTTGCTTGTTTCTTCTTTTTCTTTGCTGTGCAGAAGCTTTTTAGCTTGATATAGTCCCATTCATTTATTTTTGCTTTTACTTCCCTTGTCTTTGAGGTCAGATTCATGAAGTCTTCCTTAAGCCCTAGGTCTATGAGTTTAATACCTATGTTTTCCTCTATACAGTTCATTTTTTTGAGTCTTGTATGAAGCTCTTCAATCCATTTTGAGTTAATTTTTGTATATTGTGTGAGTTCATAGATCAGATTCATTCCTTTTGCATATGTTTTCCTAGCATTTCTAGTACCAACTACTGAAGAGGCTGTCTTTTCCCCATTGTGTAATTTTTGCTCCTTTATCAAAAATTATTTGTCCTTAAATTTGTGGATTTATTTCTGGGTTTTCATGTCTGTTCCATTGATGTATATTTCTGTTTTTCTGCCAGTACCAAGTTGTTTTGGTTATTGATACTTTGTAGTATAAATTGAAGTCAGGGAGTGTAATACCACCAGCCTTATTCATTTTATGTAGTATTGCTTTGGCAATTTGAGGTCTTTTATGGTTCCACATAAATGAGATAATTATTTTATCTATTTTGTGAAAGTATGATTGTGGTATTTTGATAGGAAATGCATTAAATCTGTTGATTGTTTTAGGTAAAATGACCATTTAAACAATGTTAAGTCTTCCTATTCATGAACACAGAATATCTCTCCATTTCTTTGTGTCTGCTTCAATTTCTTTCAAAAGTGCCTTATAGTTTTTCATGTATAAGTTGTCACTTTCTTTGTTAAGTTAATTCCCAGGTATTTCATTCTTTTTGTTGTGATAGCAGAAGGAATTGACTCCCTCATTTCTTCTCCTAAGGATTTGTTCTTTGTATATAAGAATGCTCTTGATTTTTGCACATTGATTTTGTATCCTGTGACTTTACTGTATTCATTTACTGCTTCTAATAGTTTCTTGGTGAGTATTTGGAATTTTTTATATAAAAGATCATGTCATCTGCAAATAGTGACAATTCGACCTCTTCTCTCCCAATTTAGAAACCTTTTATTCCCTTCTCTTGCCTGATTGCTGTGGCTAGAACTTCCAGTACTATATTAAATAACAGTGGTGACAACAGTCATCTCTATTTTCTTCCTGATTTTAGAGGAATAGGCTTCAGCTTTTTCCCATTAGGTATGATGTTAGATGAGGGTTTGTCATATATAACCTTTATTATGTTGAAACACTTCCCTTCTGTACCTATTTTATTTAGTGTTTTGATCATGGATGTTGTATCTTGTTGAAAGCTTTTTCTGCATCAATTGATATGATCATATGGTCTTTAACTTTTATTTTGTTTATGTGGTGTGCCACATTGATTGATTTTTCTATGTTGAACCATCCTTGTTCTCCTGGGATGAATTCCACTTGATCATGATGTATATTCTATTTGATGTGCTGTTGTATTCTATTTGCTAATGTTTTGCTTAGGATTTTTGCATCTGTGTTCATCAGAGATATTGGTCTATAGTTTTCTTTGTGTTTGTTGTCTTTACCAGGCTTTTATATTAGGGTAATGTTGGCCTCATGAAATTAATTAGAAAGTATTGCTTCCCCTTTGATTTTTTGGAAAATTCTGAGGAGGATACGTGTTTATTCTTTAAGTGCTTGGTAGAACTCATTGGTGAGATCTTCTGGTCTGAGGCTTTCACCTCTAGGGAGATTATGGATAGTCATTTCAATTTCTTTACTATTGATTGGTCTATTTAGATTATCCAGTTCTTCTTGTTTCACTCTAGGTAGGGTATAAGTTTCTAGACATTGTCCATTTCTTCTAGGTTTTTCATTTAGTGGCATAAAGTCCTTCATATTATTTTCTTATAATCCTTTGTATTTATATGGTATCAGTGACAATTTTGCCCCTTTCATTTCTAATTTTGGATATTTGTGTCCTTTCCTTTCATCCTTTGATTAGTCCAGCCAGGGATTTGTCAATTTTGTTGACTTTCTCAAAGAACCAGCTCTTCGTAACATTAATTTTTTCTATTGCCTTTCTGTTCTCAAATCAATTTAGCTCTGCTTTTATTTTTATTATTTCTTTCCTTCACCTAACTTTGGGTTTTCTCTGATCTTCTTTTTTTAGTTCTTTAAGATGAGATGTTAAGGAGTTTATTTGTGAATTTTCTTGTTTCTTATAATACAACTATAATTACATATATTTCCCTCTCATTACTGGTTTTGCTTTGTCCTAATAATTTTGATATGTTGTTTTTTCATTGTATTTAGTTTCTGTATATTCTTAATCTCTTCCTTTATTTATTATTTTATCCAATCATTTTTAAATAAGATGTTTAATATCCATGTATTTGTAGTTTATTTCTGCTTTTCATTTACAGATGATCTCCAATTTCAAAGCTTTGTGGTGTGAGAATAGACTTGGTATGATTTTTATCTTCTTGAATTTGCTGACATTGTTTTTTTGTATCCCAGCATGTGGTCTATGCTTCAGAATGTTTCATGTGCACTACAAAAGAATGTATACTCTCTTTTTGCTGGATGAAGTGTCCTAGAATTGTTAATTATGTCCAATTGCTGTAATGTGCCATTTAGAGCTGATATTCCCTTATTCATTTTCTGTTTGAATGATCTGTCCATGGCTGTTAATGGAGTGTTTAATCTCCCCCCAATGATTGTGCTTTGTTAGTTTCTCCTTTCAGATCTGTTAATAGTTTCTTTGTATATTTTGGTGCCTCCTGGTTGGGAGTGTATATATTAATTAGTGTCAAATCTTCTTGTTATTGTGTTGTGCCTTTTATCCATCTTTGTCCATCTTTGTCTCTTGTTATCTTTTTTATCCTGAAGTTTATTTCATTAGATATCAGTATGGCAACTATTGCTTTTCTCTGATTACCATTTGCTTGGAGTATTGTTTCCCATCCATTTACTCTGAGTGTGTGTCCGTCCTTATGCCTGAGGTGTGTCTCTTGGAGATAGCCTATAGATGGGTTTAGTTTTTAATCCAATCTGTTACTTTGTGTCTTTTTATTGGTGAGTTCATTCTATTAACATTTAGAGTGATGCTCGATATGTGAAGATTTTGTTTGGCCATTACATTTTGTTATTGTTTTGTTTTATTCTTTTTTCTTTCTTGTTCTTCCAACTTTGTTCAATTTATCCTTATTTTTTATTTTCAGATTGAAGAGCTTCCTTCAGTATTGCTTGAACTGCTGGCCTTGTGCTGATGACTGTGTGTCGGAGAAGGCCTTTATTCCTCCTTCATGTCTAAAGTATAATTTTGCTGGATAATTTATTCTTGGCTGGAAGTTTCTCTCTTTTAAAGTTTTGAATATTTGACTTCACTCCCTCCTGGCTTGTAGAGTTTCTGCTGAGATGTCTGATGCCAGCCTCATGGGTTTTGCTCTAAATGTTATAGTTCTTTTTTCCCTGGCTACCTTGGGAATTGTCTGTTTGTCTTTAGTTTTTGACATCTTTAGTACCATTTGTCTTGGAGAAGATCTGCCAGGGTCCAGATATCCAGAGGACCTATTTTCTTCTTGAATTTGGGGTTCCATATCTTTCCATAGGTTTGAAAATTTCTCAACTAGTATTTGTTTATGTTCTCTGTAGAGTGCTCTGCTCCTACTTCTAATTCTATTATCCTGATGTTTTGTTTTATGGAGTCAGATATTTCTTTCTGTCAATCCTGTTGGATCTATAGTTCCTATTTTTACCTTTCTGATATGTTTCAATGTTCTGATCTTCAATATCATAATTCTTCCCTCCATCTGGCTGACCGTGTTTCCTATGGCAGTTATTTCATTTCTCACTTCTTTTATTGTAATATTTATCTGTTGAATATCCATCTTGTTTTTTCTTATGTTTTGAGTTTCTTTGTTAAATTGTTCGTTTTGTTCATGTATTTCCTTTCTGAGATCATTCATCTCAGCTGTAGTGTTCTGCCAGTATGTTTTCATTTCTCTCAAAGCCTTTAGAATGGCTACTTTATAATCTCTGTCACTTAGTTCAGAAATTTCTATGTCTATGAGATCCTTTTCTGAAGATTTTTCATCTTTCCTCTCATCAGCTTTAAATCCTAAGGTACTCATATTGTCCATTGTGTACTTCTTTGGAATGAGGGCTTTATATTCAGCAGAGTCCAGGAGCTCTCTTTCCTTCTCTGATTAGTATTTTTGTGGTGTCTTGCTGTAGAGCAGACACTACGTGGCAATGGAGGGCAAGTTTGGGGAGAGAAGGGAGGTGTTTAAGCCTTATATCTGATCTCCAGCCACATTTTGGAGTCAGGGCACATTGACCCGCAGTTCTTCCTCTTCCGGCAGTTCATTGGAGAGGCTGTAGAAGAGGTGAGAGGCCAACAAAGTACATACTGGGGTTACTTCACCTCCTAATTTTTCTGGGGAACGTGGAGGAGTCAAGGGAGGCTGATGGGATGCAGGCCAAAGCTGCTCTTGTTAGTTAGGGAGAACGATGTCAAATCTGCCTCCTTTCCTTCTCCAGTCCTTTACCCTGGTGTGTTCCAGTGACTTCTCTGCACAGCAACTGCTTGGACCAAGTCTGCAAGTGTGCACCATATGAGGGGAATGGAAACTTGCAGCATGGGCCTAGAGATGCAGACCATGAGAGAGTGCCATGCAATGGCACCAAGTGTGCACACTCCAAGGGCCAGAATCTGCAGGGCCTGCAAGATCACCGGGTGCTCATGAGAGTACTGGATGAAGGTGCCGGCTGAGTGTGTTCCATGGGCAGAAACCCACAGGGCCTGTGAGATCGCAGGGTGCACGAGAAGATGCTGGGCAAGGGCCCAGGGTGCACGAGTCTACAGTTATAATCTGCAGGCCCTGTGAGATCTCCTGGTATGCATGAGGGCACTGCGTATGCACTCACCATGGGCCCGGGTTTGCCAAAGTGCTGAGCATGGGTGCCAGGCATGCAACACGCACAAGTCTAAGACTGTGGGCCTGATGTCATGGGCTGCATGAGGGCAGCCGGCCCACTTCCACCATGGCTATGAAACTGTGGCCCTGTGGTAGTAGCACTGGGCCACAACGGTGCCAGGGCAAGGTGCTATATCTGGAACTTTATTTCTGCCTGCAGCTATTTAGAGTCTTCATTCAGCTTTCTTGCTACTTAAGAGTTTCAGAAGTTGGCTCCCAAGCTTTGTCCCTAATATGCTGCTTTAATGTCAAGCTTTCTCTCAGTTTTCCTATGTTCGACCACTCTGGTCTTCCCTCTTATTGCCTCTTGACCTCCTCCCTCCTATGTACTTTGCTGTTCCATGATTTCTTTCTAGCTCCCTAGTTAGAAGCAACGGGGTTTTGTCACAGTCCATCTCTGCTCCCTCCCTTCTCTCCCGCTTGCCCACATAGAAAAACATTTGGAGGCAGGTCAGCTTTACCCTACTCTAATAGTTGGGAAAGACTTCTTTATGTATTTTTCAAGAGTAGCTATCTGAGACTGCCTGGAAAACTTCCAGTGCTATTTTGCCACCAACCCCCACCACCTGATTAGTTAACAATGTACTTCAAGTGGCAGACTCCATGGCTCTAAGGGATCTTGTTTGTTTCTTTGTATAATTGTTTGTTTATGTGTCTGTTTCTTGTCTTTTTCTTTTTCAAAAATGAACACAGGCCCCATAGAGACTTTCTCTGTCAACACAGAGGCACTCATTGCAGATGAGTGATCAGTCCAAACTTACTAGTGGGAAAATAATTTTTTGGAGACTTAAAAAAGGGTGGCTGTCTGCAGCAGATGGGGGAGCTACCCTCAGACAGTTAATGGTGTGCTGTGACAGTCATAGCACTAAACTAAAACTGAAGAACACACACAACACACTCAAGAAACAATCCTAGATTTCACACAGAGTACATAAAAGAGAGTGCACCATTAAACCACACAGGACATATACTACAAAAGGGCAACAACCAAAGACTAAGAGACATAAGAGATATACCTACCACATAGAGGCAAACAAAGAGAGGAAGCAATAATTAGGAAACAGAGCAACACATCACAAATAAAGTAGAAAGACAAACCTCAAGAAATAGAAATTAAAGATATGGAGGAAATCACTTACCAGAGCACAAGTTTAGAAAACAGGTTATAAGAATGCTTAAGAAACTTATCTTCAACAAAGACATAGCAACCATAAAGGAAGACATTGAAACCATGAAACAAAACAATCAGAAATGAGGAAGACAATAACTAAAATAAAGACTATATGAGAAGGAATCAAAAACAGGTTAGATGAATCTAAATGTCAAATCAGCAATCTGGAGACAAGGTAGAAAAAAATATCCAAATGGCAGAGCAAAGAGAAAAAAATAATTTTAAAATGTAAGGTTAGCCTGAGACATCTGAGACAACATCAGGTATAACAACATTTGGATCATAGGGGTACTGTAAGAACAAGAAAGAAAGCAATGGATCAAAAACCAGTTTGAAAAAATAATGACTGAAAACTTTTCTAACCTGGCATAAGACATAAACACACAAACCCAAGAAGCACAGAGAGTGCCAATCAAGGTGAACCTGAACAGGTACACACCAAGGCACATCATAATTAAAATGGCAAATGTTGAAGACAGAGAGAGAATCCTAAAAGCAGCAAGAAACAGCCAACATGTCTACAAGACAGCTTTCATAAGACTATCAGCAGATTTTTCAATGGTAACCTTGCAGACTAAAAGACAATGGCAGGAAATACTCAAAGTAATGAAAAACAAGGCCCTATGACCAACACTACTCCAAGGATATCATTTAAAATTGAGGGACGGATAAAGCACTTCCCAGATTGAAAACAAAAACAAAAACAAAAAACTAAAGGAATTCACTACCACTAGCCTGGCGCTACAAGAAATGCTAAAGAAAGTTCTTTAAGCAGAAGAAAAAAGAAACAAGGACATAAAAATAATTTAAAACATGAATAACAATGGCAATGACTATGTACCCATCAGTAATCACTTTAAATGTAACTAGATTATAGGTTTTTTCAAAAGGCATAGGGTAGCTGAATGAATAACAAAGCCAGACCCAGACATATACTGTCTAGAAAAGACTCACCTCAGAAAGAAAGATGCACATACAATGAAAGTAAAGGAATGGAAACGGATATTTCATGAAAATAAAGATGAAGAAGTAAGTGAGGTAGCAATACTTACATCAAACAAATCTTTAAAACAAAGACTATAAAAATAGAAAAAGAATGACATTTCATAGTTATAAAGGGATCAGTCCAAGAAGTGGGCATCACTCTTGTAAACATTTATGCATTCAACATAAGAGCACCTAAATACATAAGGAATTATTGACTGACATAAAAGCAGACATCAATAGTAACACAATCATAGTAGGGGACACGAACACCCCACTGAAACCAATGGAGAGATCTTCCAGGCAGAAAATCAACACGGATACAGTGGCCTTAAATGGCATGCTAGAACAGATGGTTTTATTGATATTTTCAGAGCATTACATTGCAAAGTAGCAGAATATACATTCTTTTCAAATGCACATGGAACATTTCTGAGATAAACAATATATTAAGCCACAAAACAAGGCTCAATACATTTAAGAAAATTGAAATTATATCAAGTACCCTTTCTGACTACAACAGTATAAAAGTAGAAATCAATTGCAAGGGAAAAAACTGAAAAGCATACAAACACATGGAGGCTAAAAATATGCTACTAAACAATAAATGGGTCAACAATAAGATTGGAAAGAAAGCAAAAGGTGACTTGAGACAAACAAGAACAAAAAGACAACTACTCAAAATCTATGGGACACAGCAAAAGCAGTTCTGAGAGGGAAAGTCATAGTAATGCATGCATTCTTAAAGAAACAAGAAAATCTCAAATAAACAGTTTAACCTTATACCTAATGAACCTGGAAAAAGAACATCCAACAGTCTAAAATCAGCACAAATAAGGAAATAATAAAAATTATAGTGCAAAAGATTAATGAATTCAAGAGCTTGTTTTTTGAAAAAATAAACAAAATCGACAAACCCTTAACCAGACTTCTCAAGAAAAAAAGAGAGAGGACCCAAATAAATAAATTAGAAATGAAAAAGAAGTGACAACAGACACCACAGAAAAACAAAAAAACTATAAGAAAATACTATGAACAACTATATGCCAATAAATTTAGCCAATTGGAAGAAATGGATAGATTCTTAGAAGCATACAAACTTCCAAGGTTAAATATAAAATAAACAGAAAATGTAAATAGGTAAATTACTAAGAACAAAATTGAATCAGGAATTAACAAGCTCCCAACAACAAAAGTCCTGGACCTTATGGATTCACAGATAAATTTTACCAAACATTTAAGAACAATTAACACCTATACTTCTCAAACTACTTAAAAATTCCAGGAAGAGGGCAAGCTCCCAAACTCATTTTATGAGGACACCATTACCCTGATTCCAAAACCAGGTAAAGACACTACAAAAAAAAAAAAGTATAGGCCAATATTCTTAACAGAGATGCAAAAATTCCAAGAATATTAGCAAATTGAACTCAGCAATATAGTAAAAATATAATACACCACGATCAGTTGGTTCAATACACATAAATCAGATAATGTGATACACCATATAAACAAAATGAAAAATAAAAATCATATAGTCATTTTAATAGATGCAGAAAAATCACTTGACAAAATTCATCATCCATTTATGATTAAAACACTCAGCAAAGTGGGAATAGAAAGAACATATCTCAATTTAGTAAAGGTTATATATGTTAAACCCACAGCTAATATCATATTCAATGGGGAAAAGCTAAAAGCTTTTTCCTTAACATCAGGAACCAGACAAGGATGTCCACTGTCTCCTCTCTTATTCAACATAATACTGGAAGTCTTAACCATAGCAATCAGACAAAAAATAAATAAATAAATACAAGGCACCAAAATAGGAAAAGAAAAAGTAAAAGTTTCATTATTTGCAGATGACATGATACAGTATATAGAGAACACCAAAGATTCAACCTCAAAATTATTGGAGCTGATTAATTAATTTAGTAAAGTAGCAGAATACAAAATCAATATCCATAAAGTGGTTGCATTCTCTTTTTTTTAAATTTTATTTTTTATTGATACATTTATTGGTGTGACATTGATTAGCTAAAATTACATTGGTTCCAAGTGTACAATTCTACATTCCGTCTTCTATGTGTTGTATTATGCACTCATCACCCAGAGTCAGTTCTCTTTCCATCACCATATATTTGTGTCCCTGTCATTTCTCCTGCACCTCCTCCCCTCTTACTCTCAGATAACAACTAAATTATTGACTGTGTCTATGAGTTTTGTTTCTCTGTTTTCTTTGATTTTATGTTAACAATCAAACTAAATTTTTCCATTTCTTTCCCTTATTTTACTCACTCTCCAATCCCTCCTCCCCATCTTAAATAAGTCACTCTAACATTTTTTGTAGTACGAGTTTAGTGGTGAGAAATTTCTTTAGCTTTTCTTAATCTGAGAAGCTCTTTATCCGTCCTTCAATTATGAATGCTAGCCTTGCTGGATACATTATTCTTGGTTGTAGATCCCTGTTTTTCATCATGTTGAGTATTTTCTGCCAGTCCCTTCTTGCCTGTAGTTTCTGGCATAAAATCAGCCGAGTCAAATGAGTGTATCTTTGTAAGTTTCTACTTGTATTTCTCTTGTTGTTTTTAGAATTTTCCTTTTTTCTTTAACTTTTGCCATTTTAATTATGATGTCTCGCTATAGGTTTCTGTTTGGGATCATCTTGTTTGGAACTCTTTGTGCTTTCTGAGCTTATATGTCTATTTCCTTAACCAGGTTAGCAAAATTTTCAGTCGTTATTTCTTCAAATAATTTCTTGATCTCTTGCTTTTTCTCTGAACCTTCTGGTACACCTATAATGTGAATATTTTCCCACTTATGACTGTCCAAGATGAATCTCAAACCATCCTTATTTTTTTGGATCTTGCTTTCTCACTGTTCTGGTTGGGTCTTTTTTGCTGGCTTTTCTTGCAAATCACTACTTTGTGCTTTATTTTATCTAGTTTGGTGATTTTTATTTTGTCCTTCATTTCACTTAATGTAGTCATTATCTCTGTCTAGTTTGTTATAACGGTTTGTAAATTTTCTTTAATGCTTGTTATCTCTCTATTGAAATTATTATTTAGCCCCTTAAGCATATTTATAATCATTGCTTTGACCTCTGTTTCTAATGTGTCATCTTTCTTTATCTCTTTATTTTGAATTCCTTGTCTCTGGTTTCTCATTTTGGCAGCCTCTCTGCACCCACACTGCTGCAGTTTCTTTGGTGTTCACTGCTGATACTGAGCAGACAGAGGTCTGGAGCAGGGCATGGGGAGGTTTTTGCAGCTTCTTTTTTTTTTTTACTGTGGCTCTGGGAGTCATGCAGAGTGTTTGGCCATAATTGCACCTTCTTGTTCTAGATTGGCTTCATGTATGCTCAGATTCTGCCCTGAGGCTTGGGGTCAGTCTTGCCTGCTGTTCTTTCAGACCATGCTAGTTGTGGGCTGAGAAAGACACATGCAGTCCCTTCTCTCCTTCTCCTTCCTGGCCAGAGCATTCACACTTATACACCAATAACAAACTAGCAAAAGGATAAATTAAGGAAACCATCCCATTTAAAATTGCATGAAATAAATTAAATACGAAGAAAAGAAAAGACCTATACTCAGAAAATTATATGACACTGAAGACACACATAAATAAAAACACATACCATCCACATGAATTGGAAAAATTTATATAGTTAAAGTGTTCATATTATCCAAAGCAATCTATAGATTCAATGCTATTTCCATCAAAATACAAATGGAATTCTTCACAGAAATAGAACGCATAATCCTAAAATATATATAGAACCATGAAAGACCTACAATAGCAACAGCAACCTTGAGAAAGAAGAACAAAGTTGGAGAAATCATACTACCAGACATCAAATTATACTAAAAGGCCACAGTTACCAAAACATCATGATATTGGGATAATAACAGACACATCAATCAATGAAACAGAATAGAGATCCCAGAAATAAATCCATGTCTATGTGGCCAATTACTCAATAATAAATGAAACAAGTGTATACATTGGAGTAAAGACAGTCTTTTCAACAAATGATGCTAAAGAAACTGGGCAGATACATGAAGAAAAATAAAATTTGACCACTTACACCATACAAAAAAAAATGAACCCAAAATGGATGAAAACCCTAAATATAAGACCTAAAACTATAAAACTCCTGGAACAAAATATAGGAAGTAACCTCTTAGACATTACCCTTAGCAATATCTTCAATGATATATCTTCACAGATAAGGGAAACAAAGCATAAAATAAACAAATGGGACTACATTATACTAAAAAGTTTTTTTACAGCAAAAAAAAAAATCAACAATACAAAAAGACAACCTACAAAATGGGAGAAAATATTCACCAATGAGGCACCCAATAAAGGGTTAATATCCATATTTTATAAGAAACTCATACAACTCAACACCAAAATAAAAAAACCACAACCCAATTAAAAAATGGGCAGAAGACCTAAATAGATATTTCTCCAAAGAAGACATACAGATGTCCAATAGACACATAAAAAGATGCTCAACATTACTAATCATCAAAGAAATTCAAATCAAAACCATAATGAGATACCACCTCACTTCTGCCAGAATGGTTATCATCAATAAATCAATTAACAATAAGTGTTGGCAAGACTATGGAGAAAAGGGAACCATTTTACACTGTTGCTGGGACTACAAATTTGTCCAGCCACTATGGAAAACTGTATGGAAGTTTCTCAAAAAATTAAAATAAAACTACCTCATGATCTAGCAATTCTACTCCTTGGTATTTACCCAAAGAAATAAAAAACACTAATTTAAAGAATTATGTGAGCCCATATTTATATTGCCACATTATTCACAATAACCAGGATATTGAAAAAACCTAAATGGTCATCAATAAATGATTGGGTGAAGAAGCTGTGGTACATTTGTGAAATGGAGTATTATTTGGCCATAGAGAAGAATAAAATCTTATCTTTTACCACAACATGTATGGAACTAGAATATGTCAAGTGAAATGAAATAAGTCAGACTGAGAAAGACAAATACCATATGATGTCACTTATATGTGGAATGCAAATAACAGAATAAATGAACAATCAAAACAGAAAAAAACTTATTGGACACAGACAATATTTTAGTAGCTTCCAGAGGGAAAGAGGTGGGTGGGAAAGGAGGGAGGAGGACTCAAATATATGGTGATGGATAAAGAAGGGTTCTGGGTGATGATAATGCAATACTACATGTAGACAATAAAGTTAACATTCTTTTCATAAAAGAAAATATCAAAAAGTACATTTTGGGCAAAAATATAGTTTCTATGGATATGCACAGTATCACCATTAAGCTTGTGAAGTCATCTTAGAAAAAGTGCTACATACTTCATTGCTAAATATCACTGTGGGCACCTTCAAAGTACTGCCCTTGGGAAGTTATGCAGCAATGCCAGTGCCTTGTCCACCTCTCAAAGCAATTTTGGAACTCCTGAAATAGCCATCACAGCTATCAATTTTGATGTTCTGAATATCATCAAAATGTCTTCCTTTCAATATTTCCTTTACCTTTTGGTAAAGAAAAAAGTCATTGGGGGCCAGATTAGGTGAGTAGAGAGGATGTTTTAATACTGTTATTTGTTTACTGGATAAAAACTCCCTCACAGACAGTGTTGTGTGAGCTGGTGCATTGTCATAATGTAAGAGCCACGAGTTGTTGGTGAAAAGTTCAGATCATTTTTACCTTTTTAATGTAGCCTTTTCAGCACTTCCAAATAATAAACTTGGTGGCTATTCGTCCAGTTGGTCCAAATTCATAATAAACAACCCTTCTGATAGCAAACATGGTTACCAACATCATTTTGACTATTGATTTGGATGGACAGAACATTTTTGCTCCTGGAGAATTGCTTGACTTCCATTGTACACTTTTACACTCAGTTTCAGGGTTGGATTTACACCCATGTTTTATCAACAGTGATATTACAACCCAAAACATCATCTTGCCTCTCCAAAAGGTCTTGGTAAACTTCAACTCTCCTTTGGCTTTGTTCACCATTGAGCTTCTTTGGGATCATTTTTGCACATGCCTTTCTTATGACAAGATTTTCAGTTAAGATTTTTCTTACTGATTCTCTATCAATGTTTACTTCATCTGCTATGCTTCTCATTGTCAGCTGATGATTTTGACGCACAATTCAATGAATTTTGGCAATGTTTCTGTCAGTTCTGCTTGTTACAGCTGCACTGACCTCTTTTCATTAGTGATACATTTTCTCCCCTCAGAAAAATGTTTAATCCGTTTGTACACTGCCATTTTCTTCATGACATTATCTCCATAATCTTGGACTAAACCTGTCACTGATTTCACTTCCACTCTTGCCAAGTTTAACAAGAAATTTAACATTCATTTTTTGCTCAAATTTGAATTCCAACATTCTCATCACTGCACATAAAAATATGCAACAATAATGAACACCACTCAGCAAGACACCACCACAGATTGACATGAACACAGCTGTGAGACAGATATACCAACATTATGAAAACTTACCAAGTTGTTTGTACAATGTTGCCAGTGTGAGCACATGGTGGCAAGTTTACCAACTTAATTGCCAGAACTTGTAATTTTAAATTCAAGTTACATCTAAAAATCAAGAACATATACATGCCCAATTATTTCCAGAGATAATGCATTTTACTGTCAACAACACTTAGACACATCTTAAGAATTCAACACTTTATTGTTTATCTCAAATTGCTGAAGTGTGAATAGACCACTAATAGTTATCTTCCTTTTTATTGAAAGTTGACAGAAACTACCTCCAATTTTTTCTGTTATTTCTGTCCATTTCCTTATTCAACCATATTTAGTTCTATAAGGCCAGTCATTTTTAAATTGAATTTTAGAAATATTTTGAGGTAATTTTATATTTACAAAATAATTTTAAATATGTGAGTGTTTCTATAGACTTTTCAGCTTTCTCTAATGTGAACGTCTCACATAAACATTATACGTATCCAGCTACAAAACCGTTCTCATTATATTTACAATGGTTGGATGTTTTCTGGACAGCCTTCATACACACACACACACACACACACACACACACACACACACACACACAGACATGGCTCTCTGGAATAATAAGCCATAAATCCCTATTTTTTTATAGTATATGACTAGATACTTTCTGGATAGCCCATATATATATATATATATATATAATCAAAACTAAGAAATAAGTTGACACAATACTAATAACAAAACCACAGACTTTATTTGGATTTCACTAGCTTTTCCACTAATGGCCTTTTTTTCTGTTCTAGTATCCAATCCAGTGTCCCACATTGCATCTTGCCATCATGTCTCCTTAATATCCTACAAGCTGTGATAGATTCTCAGTCTTTCTTGTCGTTAATGACATTGATACTTTTGCAGAGTAGTGGTCAGAAATTTTGGTGAATATCTCAATTTGGGTTTGGCTGATGCTTTCTAATGAGTATACTTTTGGAAAGAGTACCACAGAAGTGATGTGTCCTTCTCATTACATCATATCAGGGGTATGTGAAGTGAACTTGCATTATTACTGTAATGCTAGCATTAGTTATTTGGTTAAGGTACTGTCTAGCCTGCCTCTTCATTATAAAATTACTATTTTTTGTCTTCCATACTTTATTCATTTGAAACAGATCACCAAAGTCAAGCCCACACTCAGGAAGTAGTTAGACATTTTATGCTGAGATTATTGTAGATTCATATGAAGTTTTAAGAACTTATAGATATATTGTGTATCCTTTATCCAATTTTCCTTCAGTATAATCTTGCAAACTTATAGTACAATATCACAAAGAAAATATTGATATTGATATAGTCAGGATAGAGAATATTTTAACTACCACAAGGATACTTTATGTTCCCCTTTTATATCCACACTCACTTCCCTCCAGACACCAGAGCAGGAAGACATTAATTTATATTCTATTTCTACAATTTTATCATTCCAAAAATGTTGTATTATATAAATGAAATCATTCAATATGTAAGCTTTTTCCAAAGCAATATTCTCTGGAGAGTCATTGAAGTTGTTGTGTGTATCAATAGTTTATTCATTTTTATTGCTGAGTAATATTTCATGGTGTGAATTCCCATACTTAATTTATTTATTTTTTTAAATTTATTTTTATTGTTAGACATATTGTGGTGACATCTGTTAGCAAGAATAAAATACGTTTCAGGCATATGACTCTACAGTGCATTGTCAAATGGTTATATAATAAGTGCAGCACCTAATGTGAATTCTGTTTCTATCATGATATATTTAACACCTCCTCTCTCCTCTCCCACCCCCTCTCCCTTCTTCCCCCTTCCCCACTCATCCCCAAATATTAAACTATTGATTGTTTCCACAGGTTATTTGTTTGTTTGTTCATTTTGGTTTTTTTCTTTGTTGCTTTCAGTTTTATATTCTCCATATGAGTGAAGTCATACAGTTTTTGTTTTTTTTCTATCTGGCTTATTTCACTAAGCATGATAATCTCCAGGTCCATCCATTTTGTTGCAAATGGCAATATTTCATCTTTTCTTATAGCTGAGTAATATTCCATTGTGTGTATGTACCACAGCTACTTTATCCAGTCATTTGTGGCAGGGCGCTTTTGTTTTTTCCATATTTTGGCCACTGTGAAAAGTGCTGCAGTGAACATTGGTGTACATAAGTCTTTGCAGATAAAGATTTTCAAGTTTTTGGGTAGATTCCCAGAAGGGGAATTGCTAGGTCATATGGTAACTCCATTCCCAATTTTCTGAGGAACGTCCACACTGTCTTCCACAGCGGTTGTACCAATTTGCATTCCCACCAGCAGTGTGCGAGAGTTCTTTTTTCTACACATCCTGTCCAGCACTTGTTATTCCTTATCTTGTTGATAATAACCATTCTAATGGGTGTGAGGTGGTATCTCATTGTGGTTTTGATTTGCATTTCCCTGATAGCTAAAGAGGATGAGTATTTTTTTTTTTTTTTGCTTTTTGGTATGTGGGTAGCTCCCTGGCTGTGAATCGAACCCAGGCCGCAGTGTTGACAGCGCCAGCGCCGAAGCCTTAAGCCACTACACCGTCAGGGAACTCCCGAATATTTTTTTTTTATGTGTCTGCCAGTCATTTGTATTTCTTTGTGGGAGAAGTGTCTGTTTAGTTTTTCTGCCCACTTTTTAATTGGGTTGTTTGTTTTTTGTTGTTAAATCATATTAGTTCTTTATATATTTTAGATATTACACCCTTATCTGATGTATTATTTGCAAGTATTTTCTCCCATTCAGTTGGCTGTCTTTTTGCTTTGTTGATGGTTTCTTTTGCTGTGCAGAAGTTTTTTAGTTTGATATAGTCCCATTCATTTATTTTCCCTTTTACTTCCCTTGCCTTTGAGGTCAGGTTCATGAAGTCTTCCTTGAGTCCTAGGTCTATAAGTTTAGTGCTGATGTTTCCTTCTATACAGTTTATTGTTGCAGGTCTTATATGAAGGTCTTTAATCCATTTTGGGTTAGTTTTTGTATATGGAGAGAGTTCACACCTCAGGTTCATTCTTTTGCATATATTTTTCCAGTTCTTCCAGCACCACCTAAGAAAGAGGCTGTCTTTTCCCCATTGCATGTTTTTTGCTGCTTTTCTGAAAATTATTTGTCCATAAATTTGTGGATTTATTTCTGGGCTTTCAGTCCTGTTCCATTGGTCTATATTTCCATTTGTCTGCCAATACTAAGCTGTTTTGACTATTGATGCTTTGTAATATAAATTGAAACCAGGGAGTGTCATGCCACCAGCCTTATTCTTTTTATGTAGTATTGCTTTAGCAGTTCAAGATTATTTACGGTTCCATATAAATTTGATAATTCTTTTCTTTTTTTCATGAAAGTATGATTGAGTGGTTTGATGGGTATTGCATTAAATCTGTATATTGATTTGGGCAGAATGGCCATTTTAACAATATTAAGTCTTCCTATCCATGAACAGGAGATCTTTTTCCATTTTTAAATGTCTGTTTCAATTTCTTTCAAAAGAGTCTTACAGTTTTCCCTGTAGAAGTCTGTCATGTTCTTTGTTAATTCCCAGGTATTTCATTCTTTTTATTGTGATAGCAGAAGGAATTGACTCCCTTATTTCTTTGTCTGAGGATTTGCTGCTTGTATATAAGAGTACTGTTGATTTTTGTATATTGATTTTTTATCCGTGAGTTTACTGTATTCATTTATTTTTTCTAATGGTTTCCTGGTGAAATATTGGAATTTTTTATATATAGGATCTTGTCATCTGCAAATATAGACAATTTGCCCTGTTCTTTGTCAATTTGGATACCTTTTATTCCTTTCTCTTGCCTGATTGCTGTGGCTAGAACTTGCATTACTATATTGAATAGCAGTGGTGACAGTGGGTATCCCTGTCTTGTTCCTGATTTTAGGGGAATAGGCTTTGGCTTTTCCCCATTCAATATGATGTTAGCTGAGGGTTTGTCATATATTGCCTTTATTATGTAGAGATACTTCCCTTCTATACCTATTTTATTTAGTGTTCTGATCATAAATGGATCCTGTGTCTTGTTGAAACTTTTTTTTTTGCATCAATTGTTATGACCATATGGTCTTTACCTTTTATTATTTTTATGTGGTGTATCACATTGATTGATTTTCATATGTTGGACCATCCTTTTGCTCTCAGAATGAATCACACTTGATCATGATGTATAATCTTCTTGATGCATTGTTGTATTCTATTTGCTAATATTTTGTTTAGGATTTTTGCATATGTGTTCATCAGAGATACTGGTCTATAGTTTTCTTTTTATATGTTGTCTTTAGCAGGCTTTGGTATTATGGTAATGTTGGCCTCTTAGAATGAGATAGAAAGTATTGCTCCTACTTTAATTTTTTTGGGAGAGTGTGAGGAAGATATACATTAAATCTTCTTTGAATGTTTGGTAGAACTCATTGGTGAAACAATCTGGTCCACGGATTTTGCCTTTAGGGATATTATGGATAGTCATTTCAATCTCTTTCCTTCTGATTGGCCTATTTAGATTATCCTGTTCTTCTTGGTTCAGTCTAGGTAAGGTATAAGTTTCTAGAAACTTGTCCATTTCTTCTAGGTTGTTAAATTTAGTGGCATAAAGTCCTTCATAATATTTTCTTATAATCCTTTGTATTTCTGTGGTGTCAGTGTAATTTTTCCCCTTTCATTTCTAATTTTGGCAATTTGCATCCTTTCCTTTCAGCCTTTGATTAGTCTACCCAGGGATTTCTCAATTTTGTTGACTTTCTCAAAGAACCAGCTCTTTGTAATATTCATTTTTAAAATTATTTTTCTGTTCTCTAATTGTTTTAGCTCTGCTTTAAATTTTATTATTTCTTTCCATTTGTTGACTTTAGGTTTTGTCCGCTCTTCTTTTTTTATTTCTTTAAGATGGGATGCTAATGTGTGTACTGTTGATTTTTCTTGTTTCTTAAGATAGATCTGAAGTGATACAAATTTTCCTCTCATTACTGATTTCCCTGTCTCCCAATAATTCTGATGTGTTGTATTTTCATTGTCATTAGTTTCTATATATTTTTAATCTCTTCCTTTATGTGTTCTTTTACCTAGTCATTTTTTTAAATAAGATGTTGTTTAATCTCCATGTGTATATGGTTTTTTTCTGCTTTTCTTTTACAGTTGATCTCCAATATCAAAGCTTTGTTGTCTGAGAATATACTTGGTGTGTTTTCAATCTTCTTGAATTTTCTGAGGCTACTTTTATGTCCCAGAATATGGTCTAACCTTGAGAATGTCCCATATGCAGTAGAAAAGAAGGTATAGTCTCTTTTTGCTGGATGAAGTGTCCTGTGAGTATCAATTATGTCCAAATGCTGTAATGTGTCAATTAGAGCTGATATTTCTTTATTTATTTTCTGTTTGGATGATCTTTCTATGGCTGTTAGTGGCATTTTTAAGTCTCCCACAATGATTGTGTTTTTGTCAGTTTCTCCATTTAGATCTATTAGTCATTGCTTTGCATATTTTGGTGCTTCCTGGTTGGGACCATATATGTTCATTAGTGTCAAATCTTCTTGTTGTTGTATTCTACCTTTTATCATTAGGGAATGTCCATCTTTGTCTCTTACTATCTTTTTTAATCTGAAGTTTATTTCATCAGATATCAGTATGACAATTTCTGGTTTTGTCTGGTTACCATTTGCTTGCATTATTGTTTCCCATCCTTTCACTCTGAGTCTGTGTTAGTCCTTGTGGCTGAAGTGTGTCTCTTGGAGACAGCCTATTGATGGCTTTTGTTTTTTTAATATAGTCTGATACTCTCAGTATTTTTATTGGTGAGTTCAGTCCATTAACATTTAGAGTAATGATCAATATGTGAGGAATTCCTGTGGCCATTGTTTGTTTGTTTGTTTTTGTATTGTTTTTGTTTTTTCTTGTTGCCCCAACTGTATTCTCATATTTTGTTTCATGTGGAAGAGCCTCCTGAAGAATTTCTTGAAGTGCCAGCCTTGTGCTGGCAAATTCCCTCAGCTTCTGTGTGTCTGAGAAGGTCTTTATTTCACCTTCATATCTGAAAGATAATTTTGCTGGATAATTTATTCTTGACTGGAAGTTTCTGTCTTTTAAAGTTTTGAATATTGCAATCCACTCTCTCCTGGGTTGTAGAGTTTCTGTTGAGAAGTCTGGTACCAGCCTGATGGGTTTTCCTCTGAAGGTTGTAATTCTTTTTCACTTGGCTGCCCTGAAAATTGCCTCTTTGTCTTTAGTTTTTAACGTCTTTAGTTCCATGTGTCTTGGAGAAGATCTGTTAGGGTCCAGGTATCTAGGGTACCTGTTTTCTTCTTGAACTTGAGATTTCAGATCTTTCCATAGGTTGGAAATTTCTCACTTACTATTTGTTTGAGTATGCTCTCTGTAGAGTGCTCTGCTTCTTCTTCTAATGCTATTATGCTGATATTGTTTTATCTCATGCAGTCAGATTGCTCTTGCAGAGTTCTTTCATTCCTTTTGGTTCTATATTTCCTCTCTTCTTGTTTCTGAAATGTTTCCATGTTCTGATCTTCAATATCACTAATTCTTTCTTCCATCTGTTTGGCCCCATTTCCTATGGCAGTTATTTCATTTCTCACTTCTTTTATTATATTATTTATCTCTCAAATTTCCATCTTGTTTTTCGTTATGTTTTGAATTTCTTTGTTAAATTGTTCCTTTTGT
Source organism: Lyroderma lyra (assembly GCA_004026885.1). NCBI lineage: Eukaryota > Metazoa > Chordata > Mammalia > Chiroptera > Megadermatidae > Lyroderma > Lyroderma lyra. The sequence continues at coordinate 11,589 of PVJL010006038.1, read as the reverse complement.
TTACCAATTTCCTTTCTTATGTAATTCATCTCAGCTATGGAGTTCTGCCAGTATGTTGTCATTTCTCTCAGAGCCTTAAGAACGGCTACTTTAAATTCTCTGTCCTGTATTTCAGAAACTTCTAGGTCTAAGAAGCTGTCTTCTGGATAAATTTCATGTTCTTTCTGAGAAGTTTTAGTTTTTAAGGAATTCATCCTGTCTGCTGGGTTCTTCCTCTTTTACATGAGGTTGTTATGTTCAACAGAACCCAGGAGCCCTGATTAGTATTTTTGTGGTGTTTTGATGTAGGGCAGACACTAGATGGCTCTGGGGGCCAGGTTTTGGGAGAGAAGAGAATTGTTTATTTATTATTTCTCGTCTCATGTCAAATTTGGAGGTGGTGCCATTCATCCAGCATCCCTCCACTTCCTGCAGTTAGTTGGTGGGGGAGGCTGTAGGAGAGGGGAGAGGCCAACAAAAAGTGCCCTGGGACAGCTCTACCTCCTGCACTATGCTAAAGAAGCTGTATGATGCGTGCTGAAGCTATTCTTGCTAGCTGGGGTGAATGTTATCAAATCCACCTTTTTTCCTGGGTGTGCTCCAGCGTCCACCCTTTGGGACAGAGTCTGCAGGTTCACACTGCTTGTAAGCCCCAGGGGTGCATGTGCAAGCACGTGCAACACAAATCCAAAACTGTGGGCCTGACCTTAGGCAGTATGAAGGCAGCCAGCTTGCCTTCGACATGGGCCAGGAACAGGAACCGTGGTCCTACATACGAGCTGTGCACACTTGTGCTGTGGGTCACGAGGGCTCTGGGAGCTGAGGTGCTTTCTCTGAGGACCCACCTCAGCCTGCGTTTGTTCAGAGTCCTTGCTCAGCCCTCTTGTTATTCAGTAACTTCAGAGGCTGGTTCCCAAGCTCTGTCCCCAACATGCTGCTATGAGGCCCACCTCCCGCACGTGTTGGGAGCCATGCAGGCTGGCTTTAGGGAAGTAAAACTTGTTTTACTTCTGCATCTGAGGAATGTGCCTGATATGGCCGGTTCCCTGGGAGACTCTAAAGAAAGAAGACTATCTGAGTACTTGGAAGAATTGCCTTGGGGAACTGACTCTTCTCAGTTACTCTGACCTTCAAGTTAACTAGTAGAGAGTCAAGGGTGTGTACTGCTCACTGAGGAAAATGGCTAATCCAGCCAGTTCCTTGGGACACAAAAGAAAGATAATTGGATTATGGAAGACAAGGCCCTAGGAAATCTGACCTTTGTTTGCTCTGACCTTTAGGCTATTGCTGGAGAGTTAATGATAATAGATGATCTGCTTTTGAAGGAGGTAATGCATATTT
>PVJL010006038.1:0-10169 GCA_004026885.1 Lyroderma lyra | reverse complement strand
TTTCATCATCACTGAAGACTGGCCACATCAGCATTTGTGTGAGTGTCTCTTTATTCATTCCCACTCCCCACTTCAGGTACTGATCGACTTGTGGCGACTGGCCTGCCATACGCACGCTTTTCCACTGTTCTGCCACTTTGTTGCGTTTTACTCTTGTCGCCTCTTGGCCTCCCCCTTCCCATGCACTGTGCTGCTCCTGGATAGTCAGCAGTGATAAGGTCCTGTCGCCATCCCTCTCTGCTCCCTCCCCTCTCTTCCTCTCGCCCTCTTCTCTCCAACCTTCCAGTGTTTACTTGAGATGCGTGGATTTCTCAGCTGTCATTGTGTCTGTCACTCAGGGTTCTCTTTCTTGGTCTCTGGATGGCTGTTCAATTGTATTTTCTGGGAGAGGCTTTAGGGACCTCCACTTTGGTCTCCATCTTGCCATCTATCTCCTCACAGTTAATTTAACAATTCACGCAATGAGAGACATCAGCGTTTAACTTTTTGGTAATTACAAAGAATGCTATAAATGTTTGTGTACAGGTTTATTTGTAAATATAAGTCCCTCCCCCCATGGGAAAAATGCTTAAGACTACAATTGCTATGTCCTTATGTGGTTGCATTTTCGGTTTTCAAAAAACTGCCACTTTTTCCATAGTGTTTATAGCATTTCGCATTCTTGCCAGAAATGTATGCTTGATCCTTTTTCTGCATCTTCACTAGCATTTGGCATTATCATTATTTTATACTTTAGCCAGACAGGTGTGTAGTGATATCTAATTTGCATTTACCTAATGTCTAATGATGTTTGGAATCTTTTAATATGCTTATTTGTTACCTGTATATCCTGTTCAGTAAAATATCTCTCCATGCCTTTTGTCCATTTTTCAATTTTGTTGTTTAGATTTTTTAAATTGTTGAACTTGAGATATCTTTATAGGTTCTAGTTATTAGTCCTTTGTAGGATATGTGTTGTGTACATTTTTTCCCAGTCTTTTCATTTTCTTAACAACATTTTTCATACCACAAGTTTTCATTTTAATGAAGTTCAATTTATCATATTTTTCTTTTATGGATCATACTTTTGATGTCAAGTCTAAGAAACTATTTCCTAGCCTTAGGTCATAAAGATATTCTCCATTTTTTCTAAAACTTTAATACTTTTATGTTTTACATTTAAGTCTGTGGTATAGTTTTCTTTGAAAGAGATGAGATTTCAGTCTATTGATAAGATTCAAGTAAATACAATGAGGTAGCTGTTGGCAATTCCAACAAAAGATTTTGCAGGGTGTTTTAAACAGTGGAAGATACAACTGGGAGAACTGTTTGAAGTCTCAAGGTGCCTACTTTGAAGAGGACTGAGGTGTCATTGTCCTACATACAATATTTCTTATATCTTACATCTTCTTCAATAAATGCCTCTATTTTTCATATTACATGGCTGGATACGTTCCAGTCAGGCCTCATATAATAAGTCTTAAAATTAGATAGTCTGTTTTCTCCCACTTATTTTCTTCTCAAAATAGTCTTAGATATTATAACTAGTTTTTTCATATAAAATTTTAGAACAATTTTTTTCTATATCTACAAAAAATCCTGCATGAATTTTCATAGGAATTGTATTAACTGCATACATAAATTTGGGGAGAATTGTGTTGAAACTTTCAATCCATTAACACAATATGTTGTTCAGATATTTAGATCTTTGATTTATTTCACCAATTTTATAGTTTTAAGTATATTTTCTATCTGTCTTATTATATTTCCACATAAGTATTTTTGGATCAATTATAATGTTATTATAATTATAATTTTAATTTTATTGTACATGTTTTTATTGTTGTGATGTAGATATACAATTTATTATTGTATGCTTAACTTGTATTCTGTGATCTTGCTGAAATTGCATATTAGTTTTACAACTTTTTATTTGTAGATTCGGAATGAATTATATCACATGAAAATGGCTCATATTTATTTCTTCCTTTAGGATTTGTATGCCTTTTCTTTCTCTTGCTTGTCTATTGTACTGGCTGACAATTGCTACATTAGGTTGACTAAGAGTGTGAGAGTAGACATCCTTGTTCCTGATTTGGAGTGGGGGTATTTTTAGTTTTTCATAATAAATTATCAAGTTAGCTCTAAGTTTTCTTATATGTTATTTATAAATTTGAGGAAGTTCCCCTCTATTCATATTTTTCTAAATGTTATTCTCTTTTATGGATGGGTTTGATTTTTATCAAGTGATTTTTCTGCAGTAACTGATACAGTCATGAAATTTCTTCTTTAGCCTATTAATATTATTGAATTGCATCAATTAATTTTAATTATTGAACCAGTCTGTGTCTCTGAAGAGCAAATGTTTTACTTTTGAATTTTAAATTGAAGTTGAAATTTTTATTTTTGAAAATCAATTCAATTTTCATGGATTGTGCTTCTGGTGTTCTCTCCAAAACCTCATTGCCAAAGTCACAAAGATTTTCTTTTTTCATTCAAAAGTCTTATATATTTATATTTTTATATTTAATTCTGTAATGTAGTTTGAGTTAACTTTTGTATAAAATGTGAGGTCTGGGTCCACATTCTTTTTTTTTTCTTTGCAAATGCATGTCCACTTGTTCTACCACCATTTATTGAAAATATTGCCCTTCCTCCACTGAGTTGGCTTTGCACCTTTGTCAAAAATTAGATGACTACATCTGTGTGGGCTTCTTAATGAGCTCTGTATTTTTTCCATTGATATCTGTCTGTCCGTTACTCAGCACTACCAGTCCTGATCATTGTAACTTTATAGCATGTCTTGTAATCAGATACGTAATTCCTCAACTTTATTTAGTTTCAACATTGTTTTAGTTACTCTATCTACTACCTTTGCACTTCCAAATAAATTTTAGAATCAGTGCTTTGAGCATAGTTGAACTCAATAAGAGTTGCTTATGTAGTAATAACAGCTACTATTTATTGAGTGCTTACTATATACCAGAAACTAAAATAATTTAATTTTCACATTGAACTTGTGCAATAAAGAACTAATTTTAATCTTTATCACACATATATGAACATTGAGATTCAGCATAGTTAAGTGTCTTGTCCAAATTCATGCAAATTGTAAGCAGGTGATTGCTGAGATCTGAACCAAGATGTTGCAAACTGATCTAAGGTAATTTGGTAGTTCAACAATTGTCAGGTCATTTTGGAAAGTACTGGAGGTCCAGTGACTCTTCAACATGATGTTAAATTACAAAGAAAGTCTCAGGTATGTATAAGTATTAATCAGCAACAGGCATAAAGTCCTGAGGACTTGGTGAAATTCCAGTGTGTCACTGAGCACTGTGGCAGTTAGTAATTTATTGCCTCTAAGTTCCAAACCTATGTTTCTTTGCCTACTTTGAGACACTGAAACTTTACCCTGCAAACTACATATCTCCTTTAATACTGGTTAATCTTCCAACAATGTGCCATGGATGGAGACTCCCAGGTAAAGGCTGAGAGAAGAGACTGTCTTCTTTTGGTAAGATATTTCCATATGGCAGCAAGCAGATCAGTGTATGAGGAGGCTCATCAGTCTTCTCAGTTTAGCAGTGGGCTCTCTGTGGCAAATTTCTTTATCCCCAGAGTAGCAGGCTGCTCTTGCACTTCAGATCCACACTCTTTGGCATGTGTCTTTTTCACCACAGTGACTGCAGCTCTTACAATTTAACAGCAAGTGCCTCCCTTCCAAAGTTTCTTCATTATCATAGAAGTGCATCATGTTTCTGTGGAAGCCACCACCTCTTCCTGGAAATCTGAAGCTCAGTCTTGCAAGGGATGTATCTAACTTCTTTACTTAATCACTTTTCCCTCAGCATTTGCTACCTCTGTACACTTTGGAATTTTCTTTTACCCATTTTAATAGTTAACTATTATTTATTTACTTAATAATTCTTTATAGTAAATTTTCTGTGTTCAAATTACTAATGTAAATTCTCTCTCCTGATGAGACTCCCAGGCACTCTATCAATTACCTTACATAAGAAGAGTTTTCCCAAAGCCAGCACAATGATATCCTGGCAGCAGGAACAGCTAATCAAGTCAGATCATTCATCAGAGTCCTTCATTTGTGGCAGGACTCTGCACCAAAAAAGGTTGGTTAAAGACTTATAATAATACTCTTCATGGGCTATTAGATCTTGTTTGTTTAAGGATAAGTGAACTTATACAATCTTTCCAAATTCAACCACATATTTTGAGCAACATTCATTTTGTCAGTTATATCTTTATAATGCCTTTTATGCAAATTAACACTCTTTAGTACAGATTTAGATAGCCCTGTTTGAAGAACTTGCTTTACCCACTTTGGAGTAGGGAACCCTGATTTAGGTTCTTTCAAATGCTTAAAGCTCATTAGGGAGTCTTGGAGTGTGGATTCCTGATCAGGAAACTTTATATGGTAGCTAAACTGCCTCTAGGTATAGATTTAATACTACCTTATATAGTCGTATGTATCAACATGTTTATACTAAATTTTTTAAAATATTAATAAATCACCATAGCAAGCCTACTATTTAACACTATGGTTGACAACATAAGGAATAACACAATGGCTAGATTTATTTAAAACTGAGAAGGCCCAGTTTTGCATACTTTTCATATATACCAGGGATCCTCACACTAGAACCCAGTTGAGCTAAATCCAGCCCAGTACATGTTTTGCTAAAGATTTATCAAATCAACCCATACTATTCCTTTAAATATTTTTTACTTCTTTTGCCTAAAATGACATAGTTACACAGTCTAAAATATTTAATATGTGCCTCTTTATAAAAATTGTATTAAGTTTTTGACAAGAGACATGTTTAAGAAAAACATCTTCATTTTGATTATTATTGTAAGAGCATTGAATGCCACCAGATTTCTTCATTGAAGAATCCAAGGAATGATGGTAAAACCATCAGAACAGACTTTATTCATTTTTAGTTCCCATTAACAATAAACAATTTTAAAGCTCTTAAGTAATAAAACAGATTAGATCTAGAAAAGCATTAGATATACCACATGCCTTCATTTTCAGAAGTGGAAATTAATACTCAAAATGATCTTACAGAAAGGTAGTAGTGACATTCAACTCACTAAATTTTACTTAGTACATTTCTCTTTCCACTACACAATGCATCTGCATCTGGAGTACCTACCTCCTGAAGACACATGAAACCATGAAAAGAGTAATATGGAGCCTCAACCACCCTAGCTCCACCATACCCTAACTTTGTGACCTCTGACAAATTGCTTAACCTCTCCGTGACTTAATTCATTTTCTATAAAATGGATTGTTGTAAGTATGAGTTAATCTAGTTGATGTGCTTAAACAGTTCTTAGAACATAGTAAACACTCACTAAACATTAACCAGTAGTAGTAATAGTCATCTCAAAGTATTATTATTAATTATTATTCTTATTATTATGATTTATCATAATTATTAATCCCAATTATACATAAGGGTTTGGAAGAATTTTTTATAAATTTAAAACAAATGCAAACATATATTCTTGCCTGAAATGCCAGATTTGCATGAATTTACATGATAAAATATGAGATCCCAAAGCAATATATTAAAGTCTGCCCTTTTGTAAGGGAATGTGGCTGGGAAAGTTTGAGAAGCTCTGTGTTCTACTCTGTGGTGTTTCATTCCTGTCTGGCCATAAGTTCTCTGACTTCAATGTCTGTGTGACTGCTGCTTCATTGGAGGGTCTCAGTGGCTCTATTAAATCTATATTTCCCTTTGGAGCTACTCGAGGAGAAGCTCTCTATATCTGTTAACATGAGCTGACTAGAAAACTGTGAGTGTTGTTTTTCAAGAAGTTTGCCTAATGAAGAAACTCACCTAGAATTTTTCACTTTAACTTAGTAATGATGCAGAACCATCCCATTCTTCTATTGGTGCTGGTTTCTTATTTATATACTGCAGGGGATACATAGAGTGAATAGGAAAGCCTCCTTGGTCCCATTATGCCAACACGATGCAGGGAGTGAGTTGCTTTGTTATTGCTTGTTCCAAAATGTCTCATTAGTGTGATTAATATTGATAGAGCTGTCATTTTTACTAAACAATGAAACAAACCTAACCTTGTACCTATGAGGTTAACAGCTCAAGAGGCAGATGAGATAAAAATGGCATCTTATTAAAATCGAGTATATTATGATTTTGAAATTAAAAATTCAAAATATATTGCATTAACATGACTAACCTTGTCATTTTACTAAGTCAGTCACAAATTGATGAGCTTTTTAAAGATTGACAAATTGTCCCTAAAATGTTCTTTGACATTCTAGAAAGAATGTGAGGGCAGGGGAGATATTAATATAACAGAAATATCTTAAAGGGAACACTTCTAGGGAACTGTTGGATAAAATAATCAGATAAATTAATTGTGAGGGATAGGTATAAAAGCAAATGAAATAAATGTTTGAGATTGTGGAGAAGAGTCTATAATTTTCTGAGGACCCAATATGTGCTAAGTTAAACTGAGAATGCAGTGCAAAATAGGGAAAATCATTGCACTGGTACCTTATAGTTAAATGGTGGAAAAGACAGGCAAGTAAGCAATTCAGAAGTTCAATCTGGTAAGTACATAATAAGAGGCATTCTAAGCATTCTACAGGGTCATACAAAGGAAAGCACATAACAAGGCTGGAGAATGGCAAGTGTAGGCTTTGTGGAGAAGGTATCCCTTGAACTAAGTTTTAGAAGAGAAATAGAGAGAGCATAGTCAAATTTACATTGGGAGCAAGAAATCCCATGGTAAAGAAGGGATGAGACTCAAAATATTAAAGACAGAATTACTGTATGATCTAGTCATTCTACTTCTGAATACATATCCAAATGAATTATAAGCAAAGATTCAGAGATATTTGTATAAACATGTTTATAGTAGCATTATTTACAATACACAAAAAAGTAGAAACAATACAAATATTCATCAATAGATAAATGGGCAAACAAGATGTAGTGAATACATACAATGGAATCTTATTCAGCCTTATAAAGGAAGAAAATTTTGACACATGCTACAACATGGATGAACCTTAAAGATGTAATGCTAAGGGAAAGAATCCAGACACAAAAAGACAAATGTATGATTCCACTTATATGAGGTACCTGGAGTAATCAAGTTTATAGAAACAAAAATTAGAATTGTGGTCACAAGGGGCTGGGGTAAGGGAAAATTGGAAGTTATTTTTTTAATGGGTATAGAGTTTCAGTTTGGGAAGATGAAAAAGTTCTAGAGATAGTGATGATTGCTGTATAATATAAATGTACTTAATGCCACTAAACTGCACACTTAAAATGGTTGAAACAGTAAATTTTCTGTTATTTTACCACAATTAAAAAAAAGAAGAAGAAATAGAGACACTGCTGCCTTTCTCTTTTGAGATTAAATGTTATTAAGACATCTTTGATATTTAAGATGAGAAGGTATTTATTCTGATCAGTGGGTGGGAACAAAGAAATACTCTCTTAAGAACAAATTCATCTTGAGGCAATATGTAATATGGGTTGGCAATCCAGGCTCAGCAGTTGAACCCACATTTCCCTCTGAGGGGAGAGGCAGCTTATAGCACAACTTGTTAGGAGGCTGAAAAATGCTCCTAGCCTCGTCTCCCATGCACTGTAGGTATGCTTTTGAATTAATGGGTATTTGAGAGTGTGTGAGTATAACACAGAAGGCCCAGACCATGGGTGAAGGTGATAAGCAGCAGAGTTGATCATAACTCTAAGGAAGAGACCTTTTTCTCCTTTCCTTCTCCAAACCATGGAAAGTTACTGCAAGAGTAGCAGTGAAGACATCACAGTAATGAATAGAAAAACAATTGGTATGTAGAATGGTTTGCTTTTAACAATATATCTGTGACCACACATTTGCTTCTTCTATATGGTACCTGGAAGAACTGGGCTTGATTCATCAGAAAATATGTTTCTGGAAGCGGTGCTAATATTTTGGTGGTGATAGTGATTCCAAGTCTCTTTGGAATTCTGAGCATTACATTATAGTTTTTGGCATGATGTCATAGTCTAGTAGGCTTTTCTGGTGGTAAGGGCAACATTTTCTGATGTCAAGGAGGCAATTTGAAAATTGAGAGGTCAAGTGAGAGCTATAAAAAATGAAAAGTGGGATTATTGCTTTAGGAATGACACTGTGGTGGAGAGAAAAAGTTTCTCAAGATGGCAAGATGGGTGTTCAGAGTCATTTTTAGTTTTAAATGTAAACATATTTGATCATAGACGGCAAAGTAGTACATAGCTGTTACCATAAGAGATAGAAGAGGTAAGAAAAAAATTCTAAGCAGAAGGAGCAACATCTGTACAGCCATTTTATTCTCCCAATGTGTGTTTTATTATCCTTAACATGCTGATGATGGAACTGAGATTCATCAAGGTTAAGAAGCTTGTTCTGAGGTCAAGCGTTTAATGAGTTGTTGCAACAGGAATTCCAGTTCAGATGTAAAATTGAGGTCTTGGCTCTCATCACCACAGTGTGTGCCTTCCAAAGATAATATCTGACTGATGGGCCCAATAATGAAATATGTCAACATTTCAATTTTCAGACAGTAATTTTGACTTACGTAGTCATAAAGAAAAGCAAGTTTTCCAAGTATCTGACAGACTTACCTAGACTGCTAACAAGGCCTCCAAGTCCATTCTAATCAAGTAACACTGAGATGGCAAAATAAGTAAAGTCCAAGGACCCATACTTTTCACACAATCTGTGGAAATGCCTGGTAATCTGTAAGTCACCATTAACTATCTCCTTATTTTTTTATAAGGCCTATTTAAAAAAAATACTGAACTCAGTGCCTTGGTATGTAGATCTTAGCCAATAAATACTATAGTTGAATTGAATGAAAACAAACCTTTGCCTATCAACACTATATCTATATACAACAGTGTTTTGAATTTATTTTCATTTTTAAATTCCATAGTTAATGAAAAAAAAAAACCCTGGACTTCAATTTAATGCATATTTTTCTCCAAGTTAATGCTTCTCTCATTCTGCAAAACCTTCCAAACGCTTTTTTGAGGTAGTGAGAGAACTAACACTGGCTAAGCAAATTTAAGAAATGAGGCTATAGCCTGATAAAGTAAAGTCTCTGCATGCAGCTCCTATAATATTACTAGATACATTTTATTCAGGACAACAGTCTCAGAAGCTGTCAGGTTGTGGCTTTTCCCCTGGATGTTCATGTGGCAAAAAGATTTTTTTTCCAAGAAATAGAGGACTAAGATGGCAACAATGTAACTTAGGATTCTAAGTCAATACCATGTTTGATGAGAAACTGTTTCTACACAGCACCACACAGACACTTTGGGAGAAATGCAGTGATGCCTATGGGCTCTGGCATTAATAGATTCTACCCACCAACAATTTCCTCAAAATTTTGCTTGCTATATGTAAGCACTAGTGTGGAGTACATTTTTCACAGTATCTTCTGATAAGCTACTGCAGTCTATTTTGAAGATTCAAATATCAAATAAACCAGACCCTTGCTCAACTGAAATGGCCCAACAGAGGTACTGATTTGGGCTCCAATTAGTTTCAGATCAGCTATTATTTTCTTTAAAGTAGCCTCTTCTCTCCCATGCACTCTAAAGATGTAGATATTTTTCTAGCATCCTCTTCTACTAAAGAGTGTATATAGATGATAAACTGGCTTAATTAAAAATAATTTTTTATTATGGAAAATTCAAGCACATACTGAAGTACAGAAAATAATATAACAAACCCCCATGTACTCATTCTCTTCCTGTATTGGATTGTTTTAAGGCAAATCTTAGACACCAAATCATTTTGTCAATAATTATTTCATTATGTATCTCTAAAAGATAAGGATATCTTTCTAAAACATAGTCAGAAAACCATTATCATGCCTAAAATGTAATGATAATTTTTTCATAGCACCAACTACCAAGTTAGTGTTCATATCTAAACAAATTTGATCAAGATTTATCTTGAGAGAAGACAAGATGGCGACTGGAGAGGAGGTTCCTAAAGCCTCTCCCAGAAAACACAATTGAACGGCCGTCCAGGAGCCAAGAAAGCGGACCCTGAGTGACAAACCGGCTGCTGAGAAATCCACAAATCGCAAGTAAACCTGAAGGCTGGCGAGAAAGGGGCGAGTCGGGGAGAGGGAAGGGAGCAGAGACAGACCA